>WSTI01000114.1:0-14364 GCA_019616915.1 Ceratobasidium sp. 423
ACACATCAAGGCAAACACATACAACCCAAGAAGCAACCAATTTGTAGATACATGTCAAATAACTAATCAAATGGGTCCAAGGGGACCTGACTAATCTACTGATGACACACATCTGTCCCAAATAAGGAAACTAACTCGGAAAAAATATAATAAATAATAGAAAATCATATCATGAGGTTCATACTCATGACATTACCCCCTCTCAAGGGTCAGTGCCTCTGGGTGAGCCTTGTGGAATTCTTCAATCACTTCCTGAGCATTTCCCATTCCATCAACAGGTTCCCAAGAATTACTACCCTCATCATATCCTTCCCACTTGACAAAATACTCCAGGTGGCAGTTACAGCCTCTTTGCTTGATGCAACTATCCACTACTTTTTCGACAACATATTCTTCTTCTCCTTCCTCTGTAATGATAGGAGGAGGCTGAGGTGGATCATGCCCATGCAGATCAGGCTGGAATTTGGATAGTAAGGTGATGTGGAAGACCAGATGGATCTTCATTGTATTAGGTAATTCCAACCTATATGTGTGGGTACTGACTTTCTCCAATACTTTATATGGCCCTAAGCATTTATGACTGAGCTTATCAGAAGGCCAATGTCACAACTCAGCTCAGAGGGACTAGGTAAAGTATGCAAGGGCACTGATATGTATGCCCAGCAAGTGATGTGGGTGGCACCTATGGCATATATACCACTCGACTTATACCTAGACATGGTGGTCTAGGGTTTATAAGCACTGACGAAGGGTGACTAACAGGAGGGGGTGACAAGGGCCCAGGGTTATGGTTTTAGTGGGCACTTGATCCTTAAGAGGATCTGGGCAAGGGTAAGGGGAGAGGGCTGATCCTATAGACAAGAGGTCAAGCCTTGCTGGATAGCATTGGCTTGACCTGGTTATATACATGATGCCAGCCATGATCAAACATACATGCACAATCTGAGAAGTGACACAATTGGTAGAACTATATCACATCAGCAGACAAATATATCACATGATACTTGACTAAGGTTATGACATATAGATATACCTAGAAAGGAAAGTATCCAGAGAAAAAGATAGAAAATAGTATTAAATGGTGTCATGACAAATGTGGTCATGACATTACCCCCTCTTCAGGGTCCCTTGGCATCTGGATGGCATTTGTGGAAATCTGCTACAGCATCAGGAGCATTCTCAAGCAACTCCGCTGGTTCCCAGGAGTTGCTTCCTTCATCATAGCCTTTCCATTGGACATAGTATTCTAAGTGCTTGTTCTTTCCTCGGCCTTTATGACAACTGTTCAGAACTTCCTCCACCTTGTACTCCTCTTCTCCTTCCTCCATGATGATAGGGGGTGGTTGAGGGGGGTCTCATCCATGAGGATCAGGGTTGAATCTTTGTAAGAGGCTGACATGGAATACATTGTGGATTTTCATTGTGTGGGGGAGTTCGAGTTGGTAGGCATGGGAACCAATCTGTTTGAGAACTTTGTAAGGACCTAGGCATGTATGACTGAGTTTAATGGACAGCCTATTGGTAGTGATGTTCTGGTGGCTCAGCCATACTCGATCTCCTACTTTGATTTGTTCAGCGTCCCTGTGCTTCTTATCATAGTACTCCTTCATGTGTTCTTGAGCCAATTGAATTGAGGCTTTAACCTCGTCGTATCCTTTTAGAAGGAAGTCAGCATGTTGATCAGCATTAGGTACTTTATCTCCTGACTCATTGTTGACAGTGAGCCTTGGGTTGTAACCATAGCATACTTGAAAGGGGGATTTCCCAATTGAAGTTTGAAGTGTATTGTTGTGATCAAATTCAGCCATGGGTAACAAGGTGACCCAATCCAATTGTCGATGATTACAGAAGATCCTAAGGAATGTTTCGACGTCCCTATTGACTCTCTCAGTTTGTCCATCAGTTTGGGGATGGTAGGCAGTCGAGTAGGTTCCTTTGATTCCTAGCTGGTGGTACAGTTGTTGCATGAACTTTGCCTTGAATACCAATCCTCTATCTGACACTGTGCTTCGTGGCAGACCATGTAACTTCCAAACATATGTTATGAACAGATTCGCAATATCGATGGTGGTGGCAGTGGTATGAGTAGGGATTAGGTGGATCATTTTAGAGAACCTGTCCACTACTACTAAGATGGCATCGAATCCTTCAGAGAGAGGGAGTCCTGTGATGAGGTCATAAGCAATGTCGAGCCAAGGAGCCTCTGGGATCTGTAATGGCTTTAAGAGTCCTTGGGGAAGTTGGTTTGATATCTTTGATCTCCTGCAAGCCTCGCAATGGTCGACATAGGAATTGACAAATTTCTTGATGGATGGCCAGTAATAAGTTCTTGATATGAGCTTGAGTGTTCAAGCTTGGCCTGGGTGTCCTGCAGCGATATTATCATGTCTTGACTCCAAAATGAGGTTTCGAATCATGTCATCTTTTGGAATGAAGATTTTGCCCTTGAATTTTAACAATCCTTCTTTCATCTCCCAATCCTGAACCTGTTTGCCTTTTCGGAAAGTCTTGATAATTTCCTTGAGTTGATTGTCTTCATGAATCACTTTGCTGATTAAATCGTTGATTTCTTGATCCTGGGTGATGGCATTGAGGAATAGGTCTGGTTTTAAGAGAATTTGATTCTCCACCCCCCCTTCAGGTGTAAGTCTGTAGTGTCAGGAAAGGATGTCCACTTTCTTGTTCAAATTCCCAGGTCTATAAATGATTTGGAAGTTGTATTCGGAAAGAGTGTTCAACCATCGAACTTGTCTTCTTGTGAGCATATGTGGCTTCCTGAAATGTTCTAGGTTCTTGTGATCTGTTAGGATTTGGACAGGTTTGGCAGAACCATGGAGTAGGTGCCTCCATTCCACCAATGCTCTCAGGATAGCTAGTAATTCCTTATCGAAGATGTCATAGTTGCATTTGGCTGGAGAGAAGGACTTAGAATAAAAAGCCACAGGGTGTAATTTTCCTTCTGTGTCTTTCTGGGATAGTATTGCCCCTGTTGCATAGTCTGAAGCATCACATTCTAGAGTGAACTCTTCCTTTACATTTGGGAATACTAGTAGTGGAGCTGAGGTCAAATAACATTTGAGCACCTCAAATGCCAGTTCCTGCTTGTCAGACCATTCCCAAAGCTTGTCCTTCTTCAGGGTATCATATAATGGCCTTGTGACATTGCCGAAGTTGGGGATGAATCTCCTATAAAAGTTCACAAATCCCAGGAACTCCTGTATGTTCTTCATGCTCTTTGGGTGGGGCCAGTTCAATGCCTTGGTTACTTTTTCTTGGTTGACTTTGATTCCCTTATTAGTGACAATACAACCCAGATAGTCAATCTCGAGCACATTGAAGTGGCATTTCACTGGATTGCAGAAGAGATTGTTCTCATGCAGTCTTTGGAGGATGATCCTAACTTGCTCCTTGTGATTCTCACCATCCTTTGTATGAATTAAGATGTCATTGAGGTAGACTTCTACAAATGGTAAATCTCCCAAGATATGATTCATGAATCTCTGGAAGGTTGCCGGAGCATTGGTAAGCCCAAAGGGCATTACACAGTACTCGAATAGTCCAAACTTGCACTTGAAGGTGGTTTTCCATTCATCTCCCTCCTTGATCCTAATCAAGTGATAGCCATTTTTTAGATCTAGTTTGGTATATAATTGGCTACCCCTTAGTCGATCCATCAGTTCTTCAGGTAGGGGGATAGGATATACATCCTTCTTGGTTAAGTCGTTTAGTGCCTTATAATTGATACACATCTGTGGATCACCATTTTTCCTTTGGGTGAATGTCACTGGTGACAATGTCAAGGAATGGGAGGGTCGAATAGTTCCCCGAGCCAAGTGTTCATCGAGGGTTTTCCATAGTACTTCTTCTTCATAGGGAATGACCTTGTAAACTCGGCCATGTGTTGGTGTGGCCCCTGGGATTAAGTCAATAGATATATCCCATGGTCAGTGAGGGGGAAGTTCAGCAGCGCATTCGATAGAGAAGACATCTTGGAAGTCGTGATAGAAAGGGGGAACGTTCTCTAGTGAATTTAATTGGAGGGTGGTTGGAAGTTCCAGGCAACCCTCTTGGCAATAAGCAGATGTAAATGCCATGGTCAATTTATTCCAATTGATGTCTGGGTTGTGCTTTTTGAGCCAGGACATACCCAGAACCATTGAATGGTTACCAATATCTGCGATGTGACATTCGATGGTTTCTCGGTGTCCGCCGATCTCTAGGCGGAATCTTGTGTAGGTAGTGATCATTCCTGATGATATTTCACAACCATTGATGACTCGCAATTTTTTGGTGTGTTCATGTTTGAAGATAGGGAGTCGGTAACTAGCTACAACCCTGGGGTGGATAAAGCAGGAAGTAGCCCCTGAATCAATCAGGGCTTTCCCATCGAATCTTTTAGTGGAATAGGTGGTCTTATGGAGGGGAGAGGAAACAGTGGGAATGGCAGTGAAAGTAGCATAAATTTGATTGACATTTGATACCGAACATATTTCATAGCTACAATTTTCATTATACATTCCCATTAGAATTGCGCCAAGTGAGGAATTCCTCAGTTCTCCTTGGTGGGCCCTTTTCCTGATTCCTGGTCTGACTGGATGGGATCGAATTGGATGAGGTCATCATCTAATGCCACTTGATGTCCTGAGATGGTTTTGGAGGGACAGTTCCTTGCAAAATGACTGCAACCCCCACAATTATGGCAAGTAAGGCCACCTTGGCCCCTGCCATCTAGATCCATTGGAGTTGGCACATTTGTCCTAGGAGCTGCTGGTGGAGGCGGTGGTGGGTGATTGACTCCTGTGGGATGGGTGTCATGCTTGAGAGCTGTGAATGGCATTGTGACAGCCTGGTTTGTTCCTTCCCATTGGACGAAGGCCGAGTTTCTCCCATGGTCATTAGCACCAATTCTACTGACTGTCCCTTTCTTGGCCCTTCCATCCATTCCAATCATGAACACCTTATCATTCTGCTTGAAGGTAGGTGGATTTGGGGTAAATGTGGCAGTCTGCCTGGGAGCTGAGTTCTGTGTTTTGGGGGCAGTGGTTTGTTGGAGTGGGCAGAAAGAGGCTAGATGTTGATCTGCACTTAGTGCATGAGTGTAGACTTCCTGCAACGTTATGCCATTGGCGTGCAGATTAAACATTTGATTAAAGAGCAGGTTCTTGATATCATCCTTGAGTCCTTTATAGAACATATCATGTAAGGCCCTATCGCCATAATTGAGCTCAAGGGAGTATTGGTGGAACATCCTAAGATAGTCCTGGACAGTGTTTGTTTGCTTGAGTTTCTCGAGACATTCCCTGTTTTGATGCTCCTTGTGGGGATCCCCATACCTCCTTAGTACTTCTACTATGAAATCCCAATATGATGTTAACCAGGGGACTACATTCCCAGCTGCATGCTTGTCGAGGAAGGGCTGGAGCCATGCTCGCACCAGACCCTCCATTAGGGTGGTGGCAAAGACGATTTTCTGTGTTTCCGAGGCAGTAGGTTCGACTGCAGTAATATAGGTGTTAACACTAGTGAGGAATTGATCTGTTTTCTCGATGTTGGATCCATCAAATTTTTCAGGAAGGCTTAGTTTGAGGCAGCTTGTCCCTCCTCCAACTGGAGGTGCCACATGACCCAGGTTTACGATATCTTGTTGGGCTTGTTGGAGGTCATTCTGGAGGATTCGATTTTCAGCAGTCAGGGCATTGATTTCCCCTTGCATGTTTTGGATGGAGGTGGTTTGGTTATTTATAATGCCCTGTAGTGCTTGGACTTGTCCATAGAGTTGGGCAAAGTTGTGATTGTTCATTACAGCATTTACATCAATTCTTCCAGACATGTTTTAGAGGTCCTTGCTATCAGAGGAGATGGAAATGTGGCTATTAGGACTATATACGACTTCTTCATCCAAGATATAAGTATATCTGGGGGAGGTTGGTGTGTATGGTGGGACCGATTCAGGACATCCTTGGTTGTTATTCCTAAAGGTGAGGAATGTGATATTGTGAGGGTGGATGGTACCGCAACCATTATTGATGATCTCTTGGACTTGTTCTTGATATGCTTCGACCTGTAAGTCCACCTGTTCGAGGTTATTGTTTAGTTCGACTAGGCATTCTTCGAGGAGGTTGATACGATCCTCTCAGTCATTCAGGCTGTCAATGAGGTCATTGTAGAGATCAGCAAGAGCGTATTTTTCTTGTTGATAAATGCATGTGATATGGATTGAGTTTGTAACATCGGTGATGGTGTCGTCGTAATCTAATCCCTTGTGGATGAATGATAGGAGGCCAAATATGGTGTGGATAATAATATCCAAGAATCTTGAAGTGAGGCGTTCCACTGACACTGGGTGTACTCAATCAGTAAGCAAAGTATATGGGTTTAGAGTGCTAAATACTAACTGTTTGTGTTACAACTAGCATTGAACTATTCCTTGGTTTTATTACAGCCATGGGCAGGCATGATAACAACTAGGTTTTAGCAAGTGGTTGGTCAGCTGTCTAACAGCATATGACTCAGGGTGCGGGCACCTTGGTATGTGGGCAATCACTAAACCTAATAGTCTTATCCAATCTCTACTGCCTATCCTTTGGTGCTTTTGATTATTATGCACCCAGGGACTATCAGTGTTTCGAGGTATGGCAGTGCTACTAGTGCTGTTGCTTGTTGATAGGGTGAAAGGCTTGACCTAGTGTCACAACTCAGCTTGGAGGGAGGTAAAGTACACAAGGGCACTGATACGTATGCCCAGGAAGTGATGTGGGTGGTGCCTACAGCATATATACCACTCGACTTATACCTAGACATGGTGGTCTAGGGTTTATAAGCACTGATGAAGGGTGACTAACAGGAGGGGGCAACAAGGGCCCGGGGTTATGGTTTTAGTGGGTTAAAGATGCGCTTGATCCTTAAGAGGATCTGGGCAAGGGTAAGGGGAGAGGGCTGATCCTATAGACAAGAGGTCAAGCCTTGCTGGATAGCATTGGCTTGACCTGGTTATATACATGATGCCAGCCATGATCAAACATACATGCACAATCCAAGAAGTGACACAATTGGTAGAACTATATCACATCAGAGGACAAATATATCACATGATACTTGACTAAGGTTATGACATATAGATATACCTAGAAAGGAAAGTATCCAGAGAAAAAGATAGAAAATAGTATTAAATGGTGTCATGACAAATGTGGTCATGACAGCCAATCTGAGGACATATTTTGGTGGGAAAGCCATGTTTGATCCCCTACTTCAAGTTCTTCTGCCAGATGATGCCTTCAATCATAGTACATCTTCATTCACTCATGAGCCAAAGTAATAGCAGCCTTAACATCCTCATAGCCTTTCTGTAGGAATTTGGCATGTTCATTGGCATTGGGAATATATCCATCTGCCTCACCCCCTATAGTCATCTTGGGGCTGAATCCATAACAGATTTGGAAAGGCAACTTTCCAGTTGAAGCATTGACTGAGTTATTATAAGCAAACTCAGCCATGGGAAGGAGGGCAACCCAATCTGTCTGTCAATGGTTGCAAAACATACATAAGAAGATTTCAGTGAATTTGTTCATAATTTCGCTTTGGCCATCAGTTTCAGGATGATACACCATTGAAAAGGAGGGTTTAATGTCCAATCGTTTATAAAGCTGCTTCATTAACTGGGCTTTAAAAACTGAGCCTTGGTTGGAAATAGTCATCTTGGGAAGGCTATGAAGTTTCCAGACATACATGACAAACAGGTTGGTGATATCTACAGCAGTGGCAGCAGAGTGGGTTGGAATAAGATGGATCATTTTAGAAAATCGATCCACTACTGTTAGAATTGCATTGAAGTTTTTGGACACAGACAGACCTGTTACTAAATCATAAGAAATATCTTCCCATGGATGTTCTGGAACTTGGAGGGGTTTTAAGAGACCTTGGGGAGGGCAATTGGTGGGCTTGGAGCAAATGCAGATTTCACCATGTGCAACATAGGAATTGACGAACTTGGTCATAGATGGCCAATAGTATTGCCTTGACACCAACTCCAAAGTCCAATACTGTCCTGGGTGTCCAGCTGCCAAAGCATCATGATGGGCTTCAAGGATTAGGTTACAGATTGTATTGTCCTTAAGCACCATAATTTTCCCTTTGAAGTAAAGACAGCCTTGATGCATTTCCCAGTCTTTGACCTTATTTCCCTGTCTGAATAAACTGATAATCTCTCTAATATGCTGATCCTCATGTATAGCTTCCCCAATCAGATCATGAATTTCCAAATCTGGGGTGATTGCATTTATAAAAAATTCTGGATGGATGAGAACTTGGTTCTCCACCCCCCTCTCAAGGGGTACCAAATCATAACATCTTGACAGAATATCAGCCTTCTTATTTTGGGCTCCCAGTCAGTAAATAATTTGATATCTAAACTGGGTGAGGAATTTCAACCACCTGATCTGCCTTTGTGACAATTTCTGTGATTTGGAAAAGTACTCCAAATTCTTATGATCTGTCAAGATTTGAACCAGATGTGAGGCACCCTCTAGGAGATGACACCACTCATGTAATGCTCAAATAATTGCCAGGAGTTCTTTATCAAAAATGTTGTAATTCCATTCTGCTGGGGAGTGAGACTTGGAGAAATATGCCACAGGGTGTAGTTTCCCTTCTTCATCTTTTTGTGATAGTATGGCTCTGGTGGCATAGTTCAAAGCATCACATTCTAGGAAAACTCCTTCATGACATCAGGTTGTAGCAGGATGGGTGCTTGTTTTAAGGCATCCTTCAGTGTTTGGAATGCTCTGTCCTGTATCTCTGTCCAATCCCATGGGGCCTCTTTTTGCAATAGATCATAGAGTGGCCATGCCATAGTGCCAGAGTTCAGAATAAAATGTCTATAGAAGTTGACAAAACCAAGGAATTCTTGAATATTCTTGACATTTTTTGGTGTGGACCAATTGAGAGCAGCTGTAACCTTGCTCTGGTCAACTTCAACCCCTTTTCCTGACACAATGAATCCCAGATAATCTATCTTGGGGACATGGGAAAAGCATTTTTCGAGGTTACAGAAAAGATTATTTTCCTGTAATTGCTTCAAGACCTCATGTACATGGCCAATGTGGTCTTCTTCATTCTTGGAAAAGATCAAAATGTTATCCATATAGATGATAACAAAAATGTCCAAGATATCCTGGAAAATATCATTCATGAGATGCTGGAACACAGCCAGGGCATTTGTGATCCCAAATGACATCACTACATACTCATAGAGACCATATTTGCATTTAAATGCTGTTTTCCATTCATCACCTTGATGCACACAAGATTGTAGCCCCACTTTAAGTCGAATTTGGTAAAAATGGTAGCTCCCCTTAATCTGTGATTGAGTTTAAATATCTATAATCTACCACCATGCAATAACATTTTTTACCGTTGGGACCTGGTTTCTCTTCGATGAAGAAAGCTGATGATGCCATGGGTGATTTGGAGGCCCTGATGTGACCTGTCTCCAATAATCTTGCCAACTCTTCCTTAAGGGCCAAATCTTCTTTGATTGTGGTCTTAAAAATGGGACCATGTCTGAGCTTAGCTCCCTCCACTAATTTGATTGTGCAATCATACTCATGGTGTGGCAGAAGGGTAGTTGATTCTTCTTCAGAAAAGACCTTGTCAAACGAATGATATGGCAAGGGAAGCATAGCTTCACCTTTAAGTTCCAGGGTGGTAGCGATTTTTAAACAATTTTGAGCACAGAAAGGGGAATTAAAAGAAATTGTGGACCTATCCCAGTCAATAAGCAGATTGTGCTTCTTGAACCAAGACATCCTGAGGACCATATGATGATTGCCTATGTCCATAATGTGGCATTCAATTTCTTCTTGGTGGGAACCAACCATCATTATGAAATGAGTATAATGAGTGACATTTCTGGAAGCCACTTCTCATCCATCAAGGACTCTCAGTTTCTTGGGTACTTGGTGTTCAAAAAGGGGTAACCAGTACTCCTTAACCAATTCAGGATGAATAAAACATGAGGAAGCTCCCAAATCTAAGAGAGCCTTAGTAGGAAATGGTTTTGCAGAATAAGGGGATTTATGTGTGATAGGAGTCTTACTAGGACTTGCAAAAATTGGTACCTGGATTTGAGCAGAATTGGATATAGAATTTAATTCCAGATATGATACATTGCAATCCTTTAACAACTGGCCAAGAACTTTGCTCCTTAGAGAGTTCCAGCCCCTCCTTTTCCCAACTCCTCTTCCGATGTAACCTCTACTTCAACCAGTTCTGGCCCCTGATCACCAATTACTCCTGCTGCATGGCCAGATATGGCCTTAGAGGGACATTGAGCAGATATATGCCTGTGGCCACCACAGTTATAACAGGTGAATACATTCTTTCCCTTGCCATCTAAATCCATGGGAGCCAGTCCCTTGTTGTCTGCCTTAGCCTGAGAAGTAGCTGGCTTTGAAGGCATGAATGCAGTAGTGGCCAGGCAGGCATTGAGTTTAATCTGGTTAAAAGGAGCCTTCAACACTCCTCCTTGATTCCATTTGATAGTTGGCTGGGCCAGGCCCAAGCCTTCATGTGCAATGAATTGGATGATTCCCTTTTTAGCCTGACCACCATCCATCATGAAGACAGGGTCACCAACATTAAAGTGTGGGCAAGGGTTAGTGGAAGAAGTATTGGTTTTGGTGGCAGTGGCAGTCATGGCAGGGGTGCAATAAAATTCCAAGTAATTATCAATTTTGAGTGCAAGATCCTTGGTATGCTCAAATGTTACATTGGCCTGATTAAACAATTGGTTCATCATCATATCTTTGATGTCCTTCTTGAGGCCATCATAGAAATGATCTCAGATTACTTTGTCTGAATATCCCAAAGGCATAGCATAAGTTTGGAGATCTCAAAGATACTCCTGAACAGATTTTGTTTGCTTGCAGCTTTGGAATTTAAGATGGTAATGTTCCACCTTGTTGTTATCCCCAAAATGTTTATCAAAATCTTGCCAGAATAGGGCAACATCATTAAGCCAAGTTACTGAACCAGGGGTTTGACACTCTTGGTTCAAATGTGGTTGTACCCAATCATGCACTGTTCCTTCCAGGTATCTGATAATAAAATTAATTTTTTGCCTGGCCAAAAGGCCTTGTCCCTTGGTGTCCAGATACATGTCACATGCTGTTGCAAAGTCTTCTGCCTTCTCCTTGTTTTTCCTGTCATATTTATCTGGAGTAGCATATTTTACTCCTGAAGTTGTAGCCAGTACAGGAGCAACTGGGGGAACAGGAGGAATAGGAGTGACTGGGGGAACTGGAGGAAGGGGAATGACTGGGACTGCAGCCTGCAGTCCTTGATGATGAACAATGATATTTTCAATATTGTTGAGGGTAGTTTGTGTCAACTCCATATGAGGGAAATTGACATTATGAAAAGTAGGATATCCACATTCATCATAAATTGCAGCTCCTGGCACCTGGGAGAACTGTCTCCTCATGGCTTCAACCTCTCTCTGTACATTGGCAACTTCAGCTTGAACCAAGGCAACAGATTCATATACATTGGTTAACAATTTATACATGTTAAATCCTACAAGCTCATGCCTCATAGACTTGATTTCTTCATAGGTAGCCTGGTGAGCAGGGCAGGGGATATGGACATGAGCAGTCAGGGAACCAGCCCTCAATGAATGATGAGAGTCATACACAGAAGACATATTTTACAAGTCCTCAGAATCTGACAAGATGTTAATGACTTCCAGCTTGTAAATGACTTTGTCCTTGCTGCTTTCAGGACTATAGTCATGATCAATTGGATAAAAAAGGGGGTCATGATCTGGAACAACAAGTGCTTTGGGGCTTGGAGCATAATGGGGAGATGTGAGTTGATATGGAGGCAGAGATTTGGTCCAATTGTTGTTATTATGAAAAGTGAGGAACATATAGTTGTGGGGGTGGATGGTTCCATGCCCTTGGGTGATGATAGTATTGATCTGCTCCTGGTAAGCATCTACTTGTAAATTGGCTTGGAGTAGATCTTCTTGAATTTCGACAATCTGTTCATCTCATTCATTGATTTCAGCTTCACATAAGTTGATGATTTTGATATGTTGATCATAAAGATAATTAAGTTTGTATTTTTCTTGCCTGTAACATTGGGCAAGGGAAAGGGCCCCAGACAGATCATTGATAGCTTGATCATAGTCCCATGCCTTGTAGCAGAAGGAGATGGTACCAAAGATGGAACCCAAGAGAAAATCTAAAATAGAGGAGAAAATGCATTCTGCCCACACTAGAGTGTACTCAATCAATAAGCAAGAATAATGGGTTTATAAGTGCAGGCTACTAACTGTTTGTTGCCTTTCTAGCATTGGACAGTCCTTTGAAAACTATTACAGCTGTGGACAGGTGTAATTAGCAACAGGTTTACTGCAAGTGGAAAATTGACTGACTAACAGTGTATGGGCTAAGGGTGCAGACACTGTGGTATGCAGATGATTGCTAATCAACATCTCTATCCAATCCTTACTGCCTATCCTTTGGTGCTTTTGATTATTATGCACCCCAGGACTATCAGTGTTTCAGGGTATGGTGATATAACATGGATGCTCTCATTTGTCAATGAGGAGTAATGGCTTGACCTAGTGTCACAACTCAGCTTGGACTACTAGGCAAGGTATGCAGAGGGTCTGATATGTAACCCTAGGAATACATGCAAGGTGGCTACACTGTATATACCAAGTGACTTATACCTTAGCTAGGTAACTAAGGATTTATGCACACTGATGAAGGGTGACTGACAAGGGTAGAGGGGGTGAACGAGGGCCTGGGGTTAAGGATGTAAAGTATACTATGCACTTGGTCTGATGAGGGGACCTGGGCAAGGGTATGGGTGATAGGAAACCTAGTAGATTGGCAAAGTTCTTGTAGACAAGAGGTCAAGCCATGAGGAAAACTCCCAGCTTGACCTCTCTCTTATATACAGGAAAGAAACACACCTCAAGGCAAGCACATACAACCTGAGAAGCAACCAATTTGTAGATACATGTCAAATAACTAATCAAATGGGTCCAAGGGGACCTGACTAATCTGCTGATGACACACATCTGTCCCAAATAAGGAAACCATCTCGGAAAAAATATAATAAATATTAGAAAAACATGTCATGAGGTTCATACTCATGACATTACCCCCTCTCAAGGGTTGGAGCCTTGGGGTGAGCCTTGTGGAACTCTTCTATAGCCTCCTGAGCATTCCCCATACCATCTACAGGTTCCCAGGAATTGCTTCCTTCATTGTAACCTTCCCACTTGACAAAATACTCAATGCACTTATTATGGCCTCTTCCTTTAAGTCAACTATCAATGACCTTCTCCACTACATATTCCTCTTCTCCTTCTTCCATAATGATAGGAGGAGGTTGGGGTGGATCACACCCATGGGGATCAGGTTGGAACTTGGTTAGGAGGGTAATATGGAACATTGGGTGGATTTTCATAGTATGCAGTAGTTCCAATCTATATGCATGAGACCCAACCTTCTCTAAGACTTTGTATGGACCTAAACATTTATGGCTAAGTTTATTTGAGGGGCAGTCTGAAGAAATGTTTTGATGTGATAGCCATGCTCAATCTCCCACTTCAAGTTCCTCTGCTGGACAATGCTTGTGGTCATAATATGTCTTCATACATTCTTGGGCCAAAATTATTGCTGCCTTAACATCCTCATATCCCTTCTGGAGGAACTTGGCATGCTCATCAGCATTAGGAATGTACCCATCTGCTTCTCCCCCAATAGTCATTTTTGGACTATAACCATAACAGATTTGGAATGGAGATTTCCCAGTAGAGGCATTGACTGAGTTATTATATGTGAACCCTGCCATGGTGTCACAACTCAGCTTGGAGGGACTAGGCAAGTAAGCAGAGGGTTCTATGCATAACCCTAAGAATATGCGCAAGGTGGCTATGCCGTATGCACCAAGCGACTTGTGCCTACACTAGGCAGTGAAGGACTCATGTGCACCAACAAGAGGCAACTAACAGGCAGAGAAGGGTGAATGAGGGCCTGGGGTTAATGGTGTTAAGCAAATGACACACTCGGACTGACGAGGGGTCCTGGGCAAGGGTATGGGTGATTGACAATAAGATTGAATGGCTAAGTCCTCATAGACAAGAGGCCAAGCCATGAGGAGTACTCCCAGCTTGACCTCTCTCTTATATACATGAGAGGCAATGCATTGGAACAAACGCATACAACCCAAGAAGTAATGAATTTGTAGATACATGTCAAATTCATAATCAAACGGGTCCAAGGGGACCTGACTAATAAGTTGCTGACATACATCTGTCCCAAATAAGGAAACTATCTCGGAAAAAATATA
>WSTI01000115.1:0-14329 GCA_019616915.1 Ceratobasidium sp. 423
CCCAATGATTGGCGCATCGAGCCTAGGCAATCGAGGTGGGGACGCTTTCAAGCAGAATATGAAAGGCGGGGGTGGTGTGAGACATGCGGTCGTTGGCCGACGATGAAATTCGCGGCCGGGTTAATGTTTACGGTATTTTTAGGGTTGTATTTGTTCTAATTCCTTTCGTCTCTGCGTTTGTGTCAGTAGCTTTCCGGGTTGATCATGTATGTACACGTTTTAGGTTTTAATATCACAGCTCCGTCCCAATGCCATGAGGCAAAAGACAAACAAGCGCGATCATGTGATCTGGAGGAAAAACGCGTCTTACCCCATCCACCTCACCGATGAGCACAAAGCGGACCGAGCCCCCCTCTCCGTCCGGAGCACCTCGCCCCAACAAGATGGCCAATACTGATTCCGAAGTTGCCCCTCCCCCTCCCCCACCAGCTCCAGTTTCTCGCCTGCTCATCAAGCGGTTGAGCGAGAAAGCCAAGCTGCCAACGCGGGGTAGTGCGCTTTCCGCTGGATATGACTTGTACAGGTCAGTGCCCAAACACAACTATCAAATTACACGTCGTTTGACGCGTGCCAATTGTACTCTAGTGCGGAGCAAAAAGTCATTCCTGCCGGAGGCAAGGCCTTGGTTGACACCCAAATTTCGATCGCGGTGCCGGTTGGAACCTATGGCCGCGTGGCACCGAGGAGTGGCCTCGGTGAGTGAATAGTTTTGGAATTCAGGCCCCAATGAACTGAAATTTTCTTCAGCTTCCAAGTTTATGATTGATACAGGTGCTGGAGTGATTGATGCCGACTACCGAGGAGTCGTTTTCGTCTTGTTATTCAATCATTCTGACAAGGATTTCCAGGGTGAGTTTGAGCATTCTTCACGTCCATTCTACTGAAACAGGATATTGTTTGTAGTCGAAGAAGGCGATCGTATTGCTCAGCTAATTATTGAAAAAATCCAGACACCCGAAGTTGTGGAAGTTCGAGTGAGTGCCTTTTTTCGCTCCGTGACCTTTTCCCCTAACTTTATTCGAAGGACCTTGACGAGACCCTCCGTGGTGCGGGTGGATTCGGTTCAACTGGAGGACACGGATCTCTTTAACCCCAGCGTTTCTAATTTGACCCAGTTCAGCCAACTGGCTGAATTAATGACCCTATATCTCATAAATTAGGCTGAATTTTATTCCTGGACGCGTCTACGTAGTAGACTCGGTTCTCCAGCACAATTTACTGAGGAAGCATGACGGAAGTGTGTCTGGTGACAAAAACCCCACAGCTTAAGACCGCCAAGATTAACGCGCGCTTACTTGAACTTGCTATTTTCGTCATCACACGCCAACGCCTGCTTCTTGACCACCACCTTCTCCCAAGTTCCATCGGTGAAGTGACCAAATGAGCACAATATATCCACTTCCGAGCATTCTGAATCGCCATTTGTGCTAGTCACCGGTATCTTCCCACTGGAATGTATGCGCCTTCGACATCGCTGAGAATCGCACAGTCGCATAAATCCATCAGGGTTTCTTTCTTTCTTTCTAGCCCCTCCCAGAAGCTAAGATGAGGATAATAGCACCCACTCTCGCTCTTGCAGTTTCCGCTTGTGCGCTGCTCGCTCGGCAAAATGTGGCAAACACACTAACCATCTCGACCAACGGCAGTGTCACCAGCTCCCCATTACTCTATGGCTATATGTATGAAGTACGAACCATGCCCGATCAATCAACGAAATGAATGAGGAACTAAATTCAACGCAGGACATCAATCATTCTGGGGATGGAGGGCTGTATGCAGAACTTGTGAGTTACACAGCATTGATCTGCACAGCATGTCGTGAATAACGTCCTTCGTATCTCAAGTTACAAAATCGGGCCTTCCAGGGCCAAACTCCAGGCACGTCCGGCGCCTTGTATGCGTGGCATACCGTGGGTTCCGCATCCATCGCTATTGTCAACAACACAGCGCCGGTATCATCAGCACTGCCCAACTCACTAAGCTTAACCATTGGCGCCGAAGTCTCCGGAGCCGTTGGGTTCAGCAACGAGGGTTACTGGGGAATAGGTATCACCGAGGGCGTCACTTACGATGCCTCTTTCTATGCGAAACTTCCTACCGACTCTACTTTCACCGCCCAGGACAACGTCACTGTTCAGCTCCTGTCGGCATCGGGTGAGGTACTAGCGAGTGAAGCCGTCCAAGGGTTGTCCGAGTCGTGGCAACATTTCTCGGTCCGATTGACCGCGAAAAAGACTCCGGAGAGCGCTGCAAACCGATTCGCTGTTACTGTGGATGGTGCGAACAAGGGTGGGCAAGTTATTTACTTCACATTGCTTTCGTTGTTCCCGCCTACGTGGAATGATCGGTGAGCGATATATGCAACACTGTTACCCCAGCCATTTACCCCTTTTGTGCTTAGCCCGAACGGTTTGCGGAAGGATATTGTGCAAGCCTTGGCAGATGCAAAGCCTTCCTTCTTCCGGTTCCCGGGCGGGTAAGCATTACATGCGTAGCCACACTTTATTCACTCACTCAACAAACGGATCCGAAATAGCAACAACTTGGAGTGAGTTTTGCCACCCCTTTCATTATACGAGTGTTCATCTGCTTTGTCTAGAGGAGAAGTCGTGAAAGACTTCTGGAACTGGACGAATACCATCGGACCGTGAGTCATTACTGAAATTGGTCATTGTTGCTCTTTGTTCACTTGGATATGCAAATTTGCTTGAAAAGTCTAACAAACCGCCCTGGCCGATTCGGTGATTGGACGTACTGGAACACCGATGGACTCGGTCTGATGGAGTACTTGTTGCTATGTGAAGACCTAGGGATGGTGGGCGCCTATGACGTTCAATGCACTTTGCCAAGATCCTAACCTCTTTCATTTCAGGAACTAATCATGGGCGTTTACGGTTGGTCCTTTGACCTTGCAAGGTACCTTGGCGCTTACATTATGATCTACAGCGGGGTACAGCATCTTGGGGGAAACTGTCCCACAGGATCAACTGCAGCCTTACATTGACTTGGCCATCTCCCAGGTATGTCTTTCTTGATAGGTACGCCAGTTGGTTGATCATGGCCCATCAATCACAAGATCGAGTTTGTGATGGGCGATGCCGAAACTAATGAATGGGGTATATATGCTATATTTCATTTCGTCATCTCATTCCTGACGGTTCGGTGATCTCGCAGCGGCGTTGAGGGCAAAGTACGGCCACTCGGAGCCTTTCAAGCTCGAGTGAGTTTCCGGATCAATCACATTCGCTCGGCCTCGGCATCTGATTATTTTAACCCAGATATGTTGAAATCGGCAACGAAGGTACGTACCAAAAACTGTACAAATTTATCTTGCTTATTCTCCTGATAGATTTGTATCGCACCGCGCCACAAAGCTACCTTGCCTACCGCTGGGCTGCGTTTGTCAACGCAATTTCGGCCAAATACCCTCAACTCAAGCTCATTTCCACTACAAACTACGGCGCAGCGTTGAACCCTGTCCCCAAGTATGTGGACATCCACCACTATGAGGTACGGGCATTGCCTTTGTAAATCTATGTCAGGGCTGACGGGAAGCCCACACACTCAGCGACCCTCATACTTCATCAACCGGTACAATATGTATGACAACCGCACTTTGTACCCATCTACGGTCCAAATGTAAGCGCCACTCTGTGATTTCCCATACACTTCACTCATCGCGCATTGAATATAGTTTTGAAGGAGAATATGCGGTCATCCGTAACAACACCAACAGCGCCCGTCTGGAGTACCCAACTTTGGAGGCAGCCGTCGCAGAGGCTACCTTCATGGCTGGGATGGAAAAGAACTCGGATTTGGTTTTCGCCGCAGCATGTGGGTGACGGTAATTACTAGTTGCGAGGTTCGCAGGCTGATACAATGTTATAGATGCACCGGTCCTGCAGCATGTAAACGGGACGCAATGGGCTCCTGACTTGATCGGTATGTATCACCTGCCGGACTACATGCGACCGAGTAATAATGTATGCGCTGCACTCACTCCAGCATTTGATGCGTACAATGTCATCAAGAGCCCTTCGTATTGGGTGCAACACGTGAGTTCGGCTCAACCCACGATCGGGATAGCCGAAATTTAACTCCTATTGGTTACCAGATGTTCAGTGTCAACCGTGGAGACACGATTCTGTCCGTGCAGTCAACCGCCAAAGTTAACCCCATCTACTGGGTTGCGTCTAAAACGAGCACCTCGGTATATGTTAAGGTAAACATGCGTAGTTTAGGCTATAGGACAGCTTCTGAAACATAGGACCGCAGCTCACCAACATTCTGAACACTACGACCACACTCGGCTTTAGTTTCCCCGACCTAAACATTGCTTCCGGGGCCAATGCTACGGTGCTTACGCACAGCGATTATTACGGTTGAGTTAACTCCTATTTTTACGTCGCTTACCTGCTCATCGGACTATTAGTCGTGAACACTCCTGCAAATCCAAACGCTGTTGTTCCAAAGGAGGTATCCTTTACAGCCGGCAAAAGCTTCACTTTTGATATTCCCGGGCAGAGCGTCGTGGTTCTTAAACTCGCTCTTGAATAACATGCGCATATAGTCCAGCCCCCAAGCAATACGAATCCCGTCGAGTGTCGACGGATGCTGTGATAAAGTAGTGGATTGATTGAATAGTATGCGATGAGCAACAGGCAACAAGCAATCAAACCGTCTAGATGGACTGTCGGTAGAAATTGGCATATAACTAAAGTCCGACGCGTTGCATAAAAATGATAAGTCATAGCCCCGCTTTCCTCATGTTGTTCTGTTGGAAGGTTGCCAGAACCGAGTTGTATTTCTCCAAGAAGTTGATGCGGCCAACAATATCTCGGCGCTCGGAGGTGGAAGCACTAAACCGAATTATTAGAGGGGATTGTGGCTCAGCCGCCTGATTTGTGCCAGACAAAAAGATCCGCTCAGACCGAGGCCGATATGTATGACTTTAGGCCGCCACGATGAGGTACTGAAAAACCCGAGTGTGGAGAGGCTGTGTTATGGCCCTGAACAACCTGTCGAAAGACAAATGAGATCAATGTTCGGTCGACGTTCTGCCTCGCGACTCGTTTTCGCGGAGGCATGTAACCGCGTGCATTAAAGGATCTCAAGGAGTTCTCCTTACGTAGACAACGCTAGGGAACAAGTATGTGTTAGCTGACGAGAACGTGACGCAATCCGTAAGAAGGTCACCACTTTTCGGGACGACGGTTGCGAACGACTGAGACATTTACGCACCAATCCGAAACCAGGATACGGCAGCGCTTATTCTGGGGGATCTCGCGCTGATCTGCCACCTTTTACATTCTCTCCATGGACAAGCCTCAAGGCGCACAGCTTCGCCGCTTGCCACGCTCCCTGCTGGGGAATGTTGCATAACAAAGGGGTCTTCGGTCCTGTCTGCTTTTAGCCACACGTTGAAAAAACAGGGTGTTTCATCATTGCAATCATTTTATAGACCGCTCACTGCCTGTCACCCTTCAGTGGCCTCCCGTCCACTGTCGTTCTTTGCACGGGAATGACCACAACACCCTACTATTTGCCCCAACTGCGCTCTACCAGCACCCCCGACTGTCCTTCGTGCATAGCCCTACTACAGTGGCGCCCTCATCATTCATTTTAGGTGTCAACCTGTGTTTCCGGTATGCATGCGCCGCCTTTGATGCCTTAAAACCAGTACTTATATTACTGCCTTGAAATAACAGCGTCTCTGTGATTGTCTCTTTGACCTTATAACTTTCGGTCCTTACCTGCTATGGGGTATAGTTCTGCCTATCTTACGCCCCCCGATCGCAGCCCCGTGTCGCCCAGAATGGTACTGCCGACAGCCAGACGCTGGCAACCATATTATTCCCGTGCTCGTTCCTTGACACCTACTTCGAGCCTGCGATCATCTAGGTCAACAGAGAGCATCCCGTCTACAAGTTCGTCGAACAAAAGTTGGCCTCAGCTCGCCCCTAAAAGTCGTTACCCTTATACCGCATATGATGCTACATCTACATCATACGCCCATCAGTATACACCTCCCGACCAAACTCAGATCGGCTCCAAGTTCTACATTACACCGGATCCTAGCCCAATCCCAGTTCGACTCGCGCACAAGGCCAGCTATCCTGTTCCCCCAACTATCGACGAGGAACTTGCAACGTGTTACCATCCTGCCCTGTCTCCGACTCCCTTACGCACTACAAGTACAGCATCGATGGGGTCCGAGGGAACTACTCCAGGTCTATGCTCCATTGATTCACCACATGCGCGGCGCGCATTTACACGTGAGTAATCCGCTACGCGCATTAGACGCGCCTAACGCAAAGCACAGAACAACTTTACGAAATATTAATGTCGATCTACTATCACCCGAGTCCTCCCTCTTCGGCTCCCAAGGTGTATATGCCGGTGCCGGGCTCCCTTCCCGTCGATCCAACAACGCTGCATTGGTTTACAACTGAGCTTGTTAGGCGCGCATCCGTCCCGGGCGGAGTTCTTAAACTGGCACTGTCATATATGGTTCGGGCTCGTTCCGCCGCATTGCGTGCGTGCGAAGCTCAAGTGCCAACTCCCCCTTCGCCACCTCCTTCTCCTCTTTATCCGTCCCATATGGATAACATACGATCAGGAATCCCTTGTGGGCCGATGGCTGTACCCGGTCCCGAGCTAGCCGACCCGCGCCAGATGCTCCTAGGCGCGCTTGTGCTAGCTCAAAAGTTCTTGATTGATGCTGCGTATACGAACGCGACTTGGGGGAAACTCAGCGGCCTGTCGGCGTCCAACGTGGGGGCCGTAGAACGCGCGCTCGGAACAGCACTAGATTGGCGGCTTTGGGATCAGAATCTATAATCTTCGGACATTCAGTCAGGGCAATTTCGAGATGAATTCATACATACACATACGTATCTGGGCTATTTACTTACCACACTTTACTACTTCACAGAGATGTACTTGTATCCACACTCGATCGTACAGTATCAGATGTTTTGCTAGCCATTATCTTTTTTTGTTTTGTTTTTGATTCAGGGCGCGTGAAAAGAACCAGGTGATCACCTCTTTTGGACGTGCGGGGTATTGACCCGAGGCCAATGCCCCAAGGAGAACAGCCTAGTCCGTTCGATGAGTGTTCCTTGGGATTCTGATGGATAACGAACCCTTGAACTTGCTGGGACAGCTGGACAGACCATCTCCTGGCGACCAAACTGGGGACTCTATTCTCACGAAGAAAAATGTAAGCGCTATACTTTTCATTTCAGGTCTAGGGGTCGTAGTGGGGTCATACTCCACGTGGTGAACACGGTGGTGATCAATGAAAAATATCTCGATTGGCGACACGCTGGACCGTGGGCACTCAATTAGTGGTTTGATTGACGTCACGAGGCTAAGCGTCCTGAAAGTTGCCCGCACACACTAGGCGCTTGCTACACCTTAGGGAAGCGTTTGGATGGGCACGGTATTCGCAGCTGGAAGAGTGGTGTGCAGAACTTCTTGCTCTTTGCGTAGCCCAGATCGTTATGCTCTGTGGCGTGTTGGAGCCATGCCCCGTTCCTATTATCTGCACAGGAATGGAATCGAGAATTGTGATATGCTCACTGGACCGTGCCATGATTATTGTACATATGTGTAAATAACCGCTTTGCACATCCCTTTCAAGGGCTAATAGAGAAGATGAGTGCAGCCGAGTCTGGGTGACACCGGGTACTCCTGTTCTGGAATTGGGGTGAAAGGTCCAGCACGGCGGAAAACGGCAAGTCGGCTAGAATGTATACAATAAGCGTTTCTAGACTTTGCAACGGAAAACAACTTAACTAAACCGGTGGGTGCCGACAATGGAACCTGATATTAAGATTCTGAAATGCGTATTTAGACTTGTGGGCATGCAACGATGATCAGGAAAGTCAAAATATAATTTACGTGCTTCATTACGCCGTAATATGATAATAATCGAGGATGAGCGGGTCGTTGACGAACTAGAATTTAATTCCGGGTTTATTGGAGTCTCCTAGAAAGTACCAGATCCCGGGCTCCACCGCGCGCGGCCTGCATCCGTTCCAAAACCATATCATGTCGTCTAGTTTCACAACACGTGTTCCTCCGTGGCGGGGGTCAATTGGATATATTATTTAGCAACGCAAGTTTCAGGTGATTCGTTGCACATAAGTTGGCGTTTGCTTGCAAGATCCTACATGTACTACACGTAGATTGACCGAAATTCCAGGGAAATAGATTGTTTTGCCCATGTACTGTGCCACGCACACGAGGGTCGAGTATAGCAGCAGTGATAACACTACCAATTTTTACATGTGGTAGCTTGCTCACTCGAATACGATGAGTGAATTGAACGCTTCTATGGGAGGTGTGGGTCCAAACAGCAGGTTATTAATCTAGCTAAAAACATGCAAATGAGCCCATTATACTAAAATTGGAATAATTTGTCAATTATATCCTTCAAAAGTCTTGACTACGTAAGATTCTCGATCTTGTGTGCGCTTGTTTGTATCGATGCCTCTGGACCTACATCTCGACCCGCTTATTACCGGTCCACCATCAACTATTGAACCTGCTAAAACAATGGAGCTCAATGATATCCATCCCTTTACCATTTCTGTTCCGGATAGTGACCTAACTGAGCTATACAAGAAACTTGAACTAACTAGATTACCCGATGAACTTGATCTACCCGCCGGTCAAGAGTGGGAATGGGGCATGCCACTTGCGGTACTGAAACCCGTTATCGACTACTGGCGCACACGCTATGATTGGCGAGCTGTTGAAGAGAGGATCAATCGGACTCTCCCTCAATTCACGACGTCCATCGAATCACACGCTCACGGATCCCAAAACATCCATTTTGTGTTCAAAAAGTCTGATAATCCTTCCGCCATACCTTTACTATTTGTTCATGGTTGGCCTGGGAATTTCCTCGAGGTTCGTGAACACACTCGCGTGATTAATCGAGTGCAACTAACTGCTCATGTCACAATAGGTCTCCAAAATAATCGACGGGCTTACTAATCCATCGGATCCCAAGCATCCCGCATTCCATGTGGTAGCACCATCGTATGTTTGGATCATCAATTTGGATAGTTCGCGATACATATTCACTCATGCACAGGCTACCTGGTTTCGTATTCTCGGATCGAGCGAGTACGCCCGGAATGGATGTGATAGGAACCGCGTTTATTTTCGACAGGTTAATGACAAAGCTGGGGTTCAAGCATTACCTCGCCCAAGGAGGTGACTGGTAAGTTTGTTCACCAAGACTGGTAAACAGTGACATATTTCTCATCATAACAGGGGAGGACGGGTTTGTCGAGCACTCGCAGTCTATCATAAGGAAACTTGCCTCGGAACCCATTCGAACCTGATATCTTATGGCCCGCCGACCTTTTGGAGGAACCCTGTTATCGGCCTTAAACTTATACTGGGAGGTAAAGGGATAGCTGGTGGTTATTCTGCCGATGAGATGGCGGGAGTGCGGAGGATGCAAGAATTCCTCACAATTGGTAACGCATACATGAGGCAACAGGGTACGAGACCACAGGTAAGGAGTCGGGTACCTCAACGGGGATGTGACTACCTCACTGAAGTCCGAAAAAGTCTTTGGCCTATGCCTTGACAGGTTCGCAGTCTTTTCAAACATTACCCAACGTGTAGATCACATACATGCGTTCAGACAGCCCAGTCGGTCTCTTAGCCTGGATCGGCGAAAAGCTCTACGCTTGGACAGACAATTATCCTTGGACACCGGAGGAACTAATAACGTGGACGATGCTGTAAGTTGGTCGCGATGCGGGTAGATACCGAATTGACGTAGGTCGAAAAGTTATTGGGTTAAAGGCAAGCAAAAGACAATTGTAACCAGCTCCTAAGCTTCACGTTTATGTACCTACAGGACCCGCTGGCGGCTTGAGATACTACAAAGAAAATCACATCATTCGCCGAGGAAGTAGGACGGGCCCTCATGCTGAACTCGAGTTCGCTTGGTCCTCTACCCCATTCGCCTATTCGCTCTTTCCGAAAGAGGTTTCACCACTACCGCTTGAGTGAGTAACGCGGGTACAAAATTCAATTATTTTCATGGTTCAACTGGCTTCCAGGTGGGCAGGACTTCGTCAAAACCTTGTTTACGCCAAAAAGCACGACAAAGGCGGGCACTTCGCTGCCTGGGAAGTGTGAGTCGTGGTATTTGCCTTTTGCTCTATCCCGCCAATTTGAATCGTCTTCATAGGCCTGAGCTACTGTCTGACGACATTCGCCAATTTGCGAGAATTGTTCAGGGACGAGACGAGAGGCTGAGGCTAAGGATATAAATGATAATATGTCCGCACTCAGTTATATATATATATCTAAACTTGTACGGTAAAACCTGTTGGTTCTCATAAAAACGTGACATGGAATACAACATTTCTATAGCCAGAGGTGTTGAAAACTATTGGGTTATGCGGGATAACCTATTTGGCGATTATTAGAAGTTAAAGCTTGTCCCATAAAAGCCAAATTAATTTCGACAGGCAGGTCACGTGATAAACGAATGAGATGTCTCAGAGAACAACCGATCCAACTTTTGTTATTGTGCACAATTGATACTCTGGCGACTTTCCCTTAGGAAGCATTCTTTTTGAGCTCTTTAACGACCTCACCACTGCTTTGGTGCCGGGGATCTCGCGTCTGTGCGGATGATCTCCACGGCTATTGCCTTGTCCTTTGTCGGTGTTTGGACCCATCACGGCGGCGTGATTGCTGCACTCGGAGTTGGCCTAACTGATATTGTAATTTGGTGGGACTTGGACCACAGCACGCATTATTCGACGCTGCCCTTGTTCCAAACAAACTTGGGCCCACTATAATAAACATGGAGGTCAATCGTTCGAACTCTCAGAACTATCATCTCTTCATCCCACTCACCTCCAGCGTTGCGTTTCTGCATCTTGAGCGTACGAGTCTTATTGCCATTGCCTCGAGTAAACTACCGTTGTTGTGACTCGACTTTTGCCACCGGTTGTATCTGCTCGTACGCAGTTCACAAAATCTACTTGCCCGCCACCATACCTGCTCCGTCGAGCTAGGCGACTTACCAAACCCACTCCCGCTACGCACCCGCCTACCCTGCTCTGTAACCCGACGCACAATGGGCGACCTGACCGTTGAGGAAGAGATCTACGGCAACATCTTCCACGACCCAAACTTCTTCGAGCATTTCCTGTCCGGGCCTTCAACCAAGCTCGATGCCATCCTCAAGTACTGCCGCAGAAGCAACGTCTATGCGCAGCGTACAAACTGCTGGAATCCTACTACGAGGGTCACACGGAGGTCGGGCACCGAGCCGCCTCTACTCAAATTCTTGAACATGATTATTCGAGGGGTCCACGCTACGAGTCCACCGGATCCTAACATTCCCTCGAGTGCTCCTGCGCTATTCGTAGATTGGCCAGCGCAAGAACGCCCAAGCGACCTAGAAAAGCACCAATTACCAGACTATCTATTATTCGATCCTATAGTTCGAGATTGGCCAGGTGTCAGAACGGCAGTCAAGCTTATGACGTTACCAGGGCACCGCAAGATGGGGATGGTCCATCTCGCGAGGTACGCCAAGAACATGTTCGCCTACCAGCTCCATCGTCGACACGTCTACCACCTTATGATATGCGGCACCGAGGCGACATTTGCTCGGTTCGATCGAGCTGGAGTACTATACTCATCGGTGGTCGATCTATGCAAGGATGCTGAAACCTTCATCCGTGCCTTTGCTTCGCTTATGATGCTCGGCCGTGCGGACGAGGGATACGATCCGCATTTTACTACCAGAAAGAATGCGGACGATCTCATCGTCTACTACTTCGACCTCCCAGCCGATGCGACGCTCTCCCAAGCAGGTCCCGATCACGGGAAGCCCCCGTCCCGGAAGTTCCAGGTGAATAAGATCCTGTGTCGCCGCAGCGACATAGTCGGTAGTGCGACAACCGTGTTACTCTTACGGGACGTCTTGGAGCCTACCGAGCCCAAAGTCAAGCCTAAACCTACGCGAGGCAAAGGGAAGAGGAAGCGGGTTGAGGCGGCTCCGGTGGAAGAGGAACCACGAATCGGCGATACCAGCTACATACTGAAGATTGTCTGGAGAGACCCGAAAGAAGTGAAGGAATCCGATTTATACGAGAAAACGAACGGCATGTATGGACTAGCTCAACACGTTTGGGCCCGCGACGCCTCGAGACGATGTACTTGCGCCGAACCCAAGGAAGAATGCACTACATGCGTGGTCGAAGTTGGGCATATTGAGGGGCTGGAAGTATGTGATATACTCGACGACCTCATCTTCACCAGGGAGGAGTTTAACCCAAAGGGAGAGGACAAGGAGGGTCCCGAGCTGGGTGAGTCGAGTTTTGGCCTTGTAATATGCTTTGCTGAGACGGTTTCTGCAGACACGAGCGAATATCGTCCGGCGACACGCAGGCGGTTGCCTCTCGTCTACTCGTACATCCTGATGTCGAGCGTTGGCATGTACATAGACAACGCCGAAACTCCTCATCAATACATGAATGCGGTTCTCGATGCGATTCTAGGTAAGCAGTCTCAGGTACTATGCCCGAGACACATCGCTCATTTCCCCCAGGTTACTGGCGTCTTTTCAACCTCGGATATATCCACCGAGACATCAGCGACGGCAACGTACTCTTGCTGAGACCCGGACAAGTTTTCGCCCAAAGAGAATGGGAAACTCCCGTCACGGACCTAGCCGATATCCAAGACGAGGAGATCAGAAAGTCCGAGGAGAAGCTGCGAGAAGTGGTGGCCAAGCTCAACCGTGACCCGATCGGGATCTTGCTCGACTTCGACCGTTGTGTGCAGCATTCGGGGAGTGTTCCTGTGGAATCGAAGAGCGAGAAGGAGTTCCACGCCCACCGGATGCATATACCTGACATTCTCGAACTCGGTTTGGGCAAGCGGCAAAGGACCAATACTACCAAATCCTACGCATTCCGAGATACGTCAGAGCCTCCAGCTGATTGGGGGGCGGCGCCACCTGAAATAGAGTTTCGAACCGTAAGTGTGCTTCGTACGCGCATATAACCGCCTCTCACTCGAGCTTGCACAGGGAACTAGGCCTTTCATGTCGGCCGCGGTACTAGGCTCGACGTCTGGGAAACCGTATCGTCATAGCTACCTCGACGACCTCGAGTCGTTCTTCTGGCTGATCTACCTGTCGGCGATGCACCGTGTCGATGATGGCCGCAAGCCAAATGCGCATCAACGACACGAGGCATCGATCTTCAATAACTCGGATATGAAAAAGCTCGCCAAGTTCAAAGCTCGAGTGGTCGACCGAGGTGACCGAATGTTCTCCTATCTGAACCTGTACGACAACTCGTGGTCAAGGAGCTACGTGTTCCAAAAGGTGTTGTTCGAGTTGGAGGATTTCTTCCGCAGTGTGTGGTACAAGGCGGATCCGGGTATAACGCCTGTCGAAGCGTTTACAAAGGTTACCGATTGCATTTTGGATGGGATTGAGGGCCGTTGAGTGTTTGGTCTGTGTTTATTAATTTTCGGTTTGATTTGTTCTGTTGTACACATTATCTGGTTGTAATTGCTTTCGGAATAATAGACTGTGTGATTTCGTCTCGATTTGGGAGTTCATGAGTGGGCCTTCAGTGCATACATGTGCCACATTTTGATCTGCGCGAACAACTCGTGTTTAACTATACCCTCATCGTCATGAGCGGGTTAAATCATTGCAATTAAGCACGAGAAATATACAAAATGCTCCACACACAAGACAGACAAAAATTCAGTCACGAAAGCGACAAATAGATCAGAAAATGAGAAAAAAAGAGAGAAACCAAAAACCAATCGCTCGAATCGGTAATTTACTACTACAGTCAACAGAAAGAAAGTCCAGACATTTTCTTTATTGGCTCGACTACTCGCCCATCAACTCCATCTCGACGTCTTTGGCGGCTTGTTCGTACCCGGCCCTCTCGGCGCGTCCTTTTCCTTTCATCTCAATTGTGAGTTGGCCGTTGGGTTCCATTCGGTAAGAACGCGGTTCGTCTCGATAGTACGGTTCCCGATCGCGGCGCGGAGCATCGACGTCGTACACCTCCCGACGAGGCTCTACATCATAGTCTCGGTACCTCGACGGACCTTCGCGGTACCTAACCGGAACTTCGTCCTCCCTATACCGAACCGGAACGTCCTCGCGCTCTCTATACCGCTCGTCACGTTCTCGATAGCGTTCGTAGCGAGGATCTTCCCGGTACGTCTCGCGGTATTCACGATATCGAACGTCCTCGCGTTCCCTTTCTCGGTAGCGAACATCGGATTCTCGGTCTCGGTAGCG
>WSTI01000118.1:0-14134 GCA_019616915.1 Ceratobasidium sp. 423
ATAATCAGGACCTTAAAAATCCCAGGGGTGGTGTACTAGATGAGTTGTTTGGCCCGAGCGTGTGCTTGTCAGCAGTCACTAATCCGTCACGCGACTCAGAGCACCTCTTCGGGACAAAGCCTAAGGCTCCAGCGCAACACCAAGGAGGGGTAAGAAAACACATGTTATCGATTCTCAAGGCACTATGCTACAATTGATAGGTCCATACGTCATCTAAGCTATGCTCCCGGACGAGCTACAAGGGATTTGGTGTGAAAACGGGGCTGAAATCACCCATGTCACGTGATCGTTGGTCACATCCGTTGACTTTCGGCGTCGCCAGCTTTATAATTTAATCATATTTTTATCACATGCCCTCGAGAGGTTGGTTTTTTACTGGCCTACTTTTCCCCCTCTCCTGTGCCCCCCTGTAGCCCTGTTAACCTGTTTACTTTTGAAACTGAAATACATAGGCTTATTGAATTTTTTTATTACTACATTGTATCCCAATTCTGGGCCAAAGTATGTGATCCTGATGTTTCCACACTTTTGAAACGGACTAGTACATGGCGTCCCCCTAAAAAGGTGAATTAGCATTGGTTTTGCCTAATATTTCCACCACTTGCTCTTCCTTGCTAACTCTTACTATTGTCCTCTATACTATAGTTTTGTCTACTCCGAGTTTTATACAACTCCAGCTGATTCGACTCTCCTGGTATATAGACAACAAATGGAACAGCAAGGAACCTCACAGCGTAACCAACCAACTCTCTAACAGAGAAGAAGTAGCGGAGTCTTAGAGTGGAATATTTAACCCTATTGAGACTCAACAGTTAAGCATTTACGTACGTGCTCACCGCCCGACTGATGGTACTCCAATGGCAGTCTGGTGGTTCACAGACATCTTAGAATCCCTCTGATAATCACAAAACACTCTGTTTTTATTCGGATACGACTACAAAATACAGATTAGATCAACTCGGTTCAATGTGGTAACACTGGGGGATTCCCAGATCCCCCAAGTAGTAATTATGCGCTACAATGACGGCATGACTTGTTTGGAATGATTCCGGGGAGAACCGAGGCTCAGAAGGAGACTCAATCATGTGCGCAACCAAACCACAGAGCAGCCCAGTAAACTCAATCCACAACTCCGTGTCGCTCACAAACTCTATCGCGCTCGAACGAGTCGGGTAATAATCTGTAAAGACTCGGAAATCGTGAACACCCTCTGGGAAGTCCACATAACGCAGCCCTAGCTGCTCAAACATTAGGGGAAGGTTCTCTCGTACAGAATAGTCGAGTATTCCTGGAGCGATTTGGTGCGCAAGAGAGCGCAGCACCTGGTAAAGATGCGTAGTCTTTTTGACAAGGCGCCTTATAATCTTGGGTCGGATACGATAGACGTTGCCATCAGGGACATGTTCCACCAGTTCAGAGGGAACTTGATGGATATCTTGGAAGTTGTGGTGAATTATGAATAAGTGATTGGCAATCTCTCTGCAGATGCGATCACTGAAAACGAGGGGTGTCGGCCCTGCACCGTATAAGTGAGGGTGAATGGGCATGAGGTGGTATGGAAACTGTGGACCGCGCAACAGGTAATCAGGAGCAAAACCCTATGCAATCCAGAGGGTGTCAGAAGTGATGACTGGCATGAGCGGGCGGGCAATGGTGAATACAATAACTAACTGGAGGGGTGGGTGCTTCTCGCTCCTGGTGCGCCAAATAAACGTGTAAGCTGCGAAAGACTTTGAAAGCCGGAAACCAAGGAGTTACCTGATCAGCTTGTCTCTCAGTCATTACTACTATAGGCGAGGTGTCGGACTCTGTGAGATTCACGTTTTGAAATAAGGACCGAGACAGTCGCGTCAGGTTGGGGAGATGGTTGGGCGGAGCGAGTAAAATACCGCATCTTATAGAAACCGGATACTAAAGGTCCCTGAGCAATGAGTTTGAACACATCAAAAATGTTACATAATGCCTCATGAAATAGGGGAATGGCTAGCCCATTTGCTAACTGCAGCTACACTCACAGAATGGTAGCGTGTATCAGTTAAAACACGATAATTTTCTTAAAATGACGCCTAAGTCTAATTTATCGACCACTCAGCACGGGTTGATAGTCGCGGGTGCAAACAATACCACGGCGTACTCCCAAATGATGCCTGGTGGCGTTACCTCATGGAGTTTGGTTAACCCAGAAAGAAATTGGCCGCTCTCTGGCACTGAGTATAAAATTTAAATAACCTATAGTACCCTATCCATACCACAGGCATGCACTACCTCACAGTTATAACTAGGCTTCTCTTCCCCCCACATGTGTATTGTCCCCCCCCCCCCCCCTCACACACATGTCATAGAAATGACTGTACCTTATTGCTGGCTTAATACATTCCAGGCATGCACACTCCTCTAAATTGCACACATTCAATATCACTTATGTTCCTCCAATTATAATTTTTGGCTTGTTTGCCATGATGACTCTTCACTTACTTCATGGCATGTGCAGTTTGATATGGGATTGGGATACTAGCAGGCAGAGAAAGTTTGGAAACAATACATTCACTCACTGTGGTAGCTGGGCAATGATTTGGGCTAAGTTGTACTATTAAATATTGCTGAATAGGCCTATTTGCATGATATACTAAAGCGATTGAACTGAGAATAACACAATAGAGGGGAGGGGGGGGAGGGGGGGCAAAACTGACAAAATCTAAATCAGCGGGGAACAGGTTTAAGAGCATGATTTTGTTATAGGACGAAAGAGCATGTCTAAAATAGGCAATTCGCACTTTGAATCAGAAATAAGTGCAAGTTAATTATGGGGCTGTGGCCTCTGCAAGACAATGATTTTCAGCACTTTTGGTATGGAATGGTCTCAAAACCTGCAAAAATCACTGTCTTGCAGAGGCCATAGCCCTGTAATTAACTTGCACTTATTTCTGATTCAAAGTGCCAATCACCTATTTTAGACATGTTCTTTCATCCCATAACAAAATCATGCTCTTAAACCTGTTCCCTGCTGATTTAGATTTTGTCAGTTTTGCCCCCCTCCCCCTCCCCTCTATTCTGTTATTCTCAGTTCAATCACTGCAGTATATCATGCAAATAGGCCTCTTGAGCAATATTTAATAGTACAACTTAGCCCAAATCATTGTCCTGCTACCACAATGAGTGAATGTATTGTTTCCAAACTTTTTGCACCTGCTAGTACATGGCTGTTATATATACATACTATGAAGTTCCAAAATGCCATGCAGAAGCTGGTCTACATCATCATATTCAGAATCCAGCATCTTTTGTACACCATGACAGCATTGTTCAATGCAGATAAACCTGGGGCAGGGCCTCTGGGCCACAACCAAGCTGCTACTTGAAGAATATCAGAATGGTATTCAGGTGCATCTGTGCATTCAGGCAGAGATAGGTTGAGGGATCTGAGAGAATGGGCACTATGGGACAGCCCCTCTAAGGCTTTGGTATAAAATCCTCAGGTGGTTCCTGTGGTCTTGTGAAGCTCCCAGTTGAGGGACTGGACCCTCTGCATCATGAATTGTATGGAGAAGATGTAGGATGCAACATTGCAGTCAACCTGGGCCAGCAATAAATGATGAAGGGCCAGAAAGTAGTCTTCATCATAGTCTTCTGCCCTAAAGCTAGCATATCTTCCCCACAGGTTGGATGAGTGGTCCTTTATTGAGATACCTATCAATGCAATCATGTGTAGGCTTGGCAAATCCCCAATGCTGAAAAGATTGGTATTCTGGAAGGCTGGGCCATCCAATGTGAGTTTCTAGATGGCCATTAATGTAGGTAGGTGATCCACCAAAGCAATGATGGACACTGTCTCAGTCACTGCAAAACTGCCATTACCCCCATACACACAATGCTTCTCAGGTCTGGAATATCCCAGTCTCTTCTGTAGGTTTTTGGTATAATCATCCATGGAGCAAAGATAGGAGTTGCAGGGTCAGTGTTCAAAGTCAGGTGGGGTGCCATTGAGAGAGATGTCAGACAGAAGTGGTGCATGATCCCTCAAGATTACATCAAAGTCAGGAATCGTGGCCCCAGTAAAACATAATTCTAGGGTCCACAAGGATGGGCTTATAGCCAGCATAACAAGGTGCATGGCAAAAAACCCAGTTGGTAGGGAATGGCCTGACTTCCATGAACCTGAAATTATCATAATTCCCATGTGCTTTTGCTGCCAAATACTTGGATGGCCAATTGTTGGGGCACATAAACAGTCCACATATGCTGGGTAGCAGCAGGCACTCTGCAGCAACAGACAAGAGGATTCAATACTGGATCCATTATGACAAATCTATGAAGGCAATCATAGTAGAAGAAGCTATAATACAATGTTATGGCTTGTGCGCCTCATGAAGGGAACAGAAGACAAGACTGAGAATAAATAATTCAATTATTTCACACTTCATTGTTTCAGTGAAATCAGAAAAGGAAAAAACACAAGATGAGATGAGGACAGAACAGAACAGAACAGATGAGACAAGATGGGATGGAAATTGATAGAATTTGGTCAAAAAAAAACTGAAAGTCAGTCATAGTCCATGGGCAGGGGAACCCTGCTATGAGAATACAGTCAAAAATGATAAAAATGAAATAGAGGCTAAGACTCACTGATGGATCGTGTTGTTGCAATGAAGCCAGACTGAGGTTATCATTTCACTTGTACACAATTCATTGATAGCTTGTTGCAGGTTGACACATAGGTTTTCGATGAGTTGGGCAGCCATAAAGGGACTGCTCACCAAAGCAGTCCTGAATCTGACCAATAGGGAGATGAGGCAATGCACCAATGCCCAGTGATCAGCCATGAGTGCCACCTGGTAGTGCCAGTGTTCCAGCTGCAATGACATCTCAGCACAGGCACATTCCTTGGCAGTCAAAGCAATGATCAGGATCTTGGGGAGGGAACTGGATTTGGAATGGCTGGGCATTGGACTCCCCATAAGCAACAACAGGAGGCAGTAGGGCAGCTTGGGCTCAGACTCAGACTCAGACTCAGACTCAAGGGACATTGGTGCAGGATCCACATACCAGTATGACCCCAGCAATGGCAACAAGCAAGGCAAAGGGGTGGGCAATGGGCTATGAGAGGCCATGTTTGCATCCGATGTGGCCAGCAATGCCATTATACTCTGTAAATCTATGTGATGTAATCATCTATGTGCACATGAAATTCAAAGATGCACCAGGTGTCAACTTTTACAGTGAATCATTTTGCACTGTGACAAATGATTCAGTTTCAGTAAGTTCCCCTACAAGCTCAACAGTTAGTCCTCACCTTGCAGTTGAATTTGTCTGACTGGGGATGAATTAGGAAGTTCAACAGTCATCAAAATGACGAGTCCGAAATGCCAGTATCAAAGTTGCAATCAGAAGTGGAGTGCCAGATCAACTGCTTTTTATGCAGATCAAAAGATTTAGCACCCAGCATGTAGACCACCATAAACACTGGGATACTCAGGCAAGACACTCAAAGTAAGGCATCACTGAGCAAGTACACTATGAAAAGTAACTGGGGTAAAACACAGGTTGTTGGAAGGGGTAAAATTTACCATGCTGGGATAGGTAACAATACCCCTGAGAGTACGTATTTTTGATGTCACCCTATAAGGTCAAAACCTGCTAAATTTCAGATAAATTTACCTTCCCAGTACCTTGTTTTTCATCATTTACCAGGTGATGTACCTATAGTTTACACATGCAAGGGGGTAAAATTCATATCACATTCACATGGCTCAACCATGAATCAGTCACAAATGATACATATATAAACACACACAGACAGAAGAGTTCATTGAGAAGATGAATAAATAAAGTCTAGTCCAGTCCATTGTCAGGACACTCAGGCTCCAGTCCTGCAATGCATATGACTTGTGATTGACCCCTTGGCTGGGATACTGACCTTCATCTGGTATGACCTGATGACCTGGTTTCCATCCTAAGATCATATTAGCAATTAATCATTCATTTGAGTGCATACTTACAGGCATGGAAGGTCGGTAATCATCAGATGCTGGCTTGGGGATGGATGATGAAGGAGCAGGGTTGTGTTTTGATTGCTGCAGGACATCTAAGCCTCGAACTGAAAGGATATGCTCAGCTTACCTTGGTATGACTCTCTGCCTGCTCCTCCTCATCAGTGGGTGGTAGATGATATATGCATGGTCAGCCATAGTCGATGGTCATAAGGCTATGCACCTTCTGATCCTTCTGTGGTGGAACAACTGCCTCAGGCTCCTCCTCAGGCTTGGGAAGTGGCTTGGATCACTATACATATGCTGAGTAAATGCTTGACAATGGCCAATAATATACCTTCGACTTCAAGCAGGGTTGCTCCTCCTCATCTTTGCCCTGCTGGGGCTCTATCTCCTTTGGTTCAGGCTCGGGCTCAGGTTCAGGCTCAGGAGTAGGGGTGTGGGGGGCATGCTATATGCACAGTGAGTAGTTGCTTGACACAAAGCAGTTACTTACCATCTTTCTCCTTGCACACTCCTTCACCAACAACACAGATTCATCCAGGGTCTCCTTGGGCTTTGATGACTTGTGGTGAGTACTTGTGTAATATGGTCTAGGATATTTACCTTGTTTGTCTTTTTCACCAACTCAGTCTTGTGCTTGACCAGCAGCTCATCCTCCTTGAGTTTGTCCACTTTGGACTTGGGCTTGGGATTGTTCAGCTTGCACTTTGAGGAAGGGGGAGCCTTGATGCATGGTAAGTACTCATTCAGTGTAGTAGATATCAACCACTTACCTTTGCCTGTTTGTTTGACTTCACCGGTGCTTGGACCTCAAGCTCCTCCACCTCAGACTCAGGCTGGGGCTTGCCCTTCTTGGTCTTGCAAGGAGGCGGAGGTTCCTGTATACATGCAGTAAGTCATTGTTCATTTGATACAGGTGGAAAACTTACCACCTTGTCCTTTGGTGCCTCCTTGGTCTTGTCCTCATACTCATCATCATTGGCAATATGCTATGTGTACCATTAGTCATAGTTAACATTAATTGAAGAACATACCTTTTTATTCCCCTTTCCCTTTGGCAAATCCTTGAGCTCAGACTTGGATGAATCAGCTGCAGCCACCGTGTGAGATGAAAGCTTCCGAGTTTGACCTGATGTGTGCTGCTTGACCTTTGGATCATCTGCCTGCATGGAAGCAGATACAATTAGGATGAAATAATAAAAGATTTAAATGCTCACTTTTGCCTCATTGTTGGCCTTGTGCTTGGCTTGAGATTGCAAGGCAGGTATTAGCACAATAAGTTGGAATTATGGTGTGATGCACCTTTAGTTTGGCCAGAGCTGGTGTAGTCAGAGTGGAGGGGAGGATGACCTCAGGGACCAGGTGTGGCTCTGCAGCAGCCTTGTCCCAAGTACCCCCTTTCAGCTTCGCAGGTCGACTCATGATCTTTGAGCCCTGTGAGCATTGAGCAGTGATCAATGAACAAATTAAGATAATTTACCCCATTATCTGAGTTGTCATCATCATCATCAGACTCGATATGATGCTTGGCCTCAGTCTTGGCCTAGAGATGGCATTAACAAATGAGATAAAACTAATTAACAAAGGCTCACCTTCACCCCATGGGTCTTCACCACTTTTGCAGGCACCAACTTCCCCAGCTTTGCCATGTGGGCCTCATCCTTCACATGAGCCTCCTCTTGAGCCATGACCTTGTCTGCCCAGTGAGTGTCATGCACTTTCATAGATGAAGATGTTGATGGGGCAGACTTGGTGGTAGTCTTCAACTCTGATGCTTGGCCAGCATATTTCTTGTCAGGTGCATACATTGGCTGATAATGTGGATTTTCGTGATCATCTTCCTGGACATACATCACTTGAATGACATTCTTGTTCTTCATGTTCTTCGACTGGTGCTGGCACATATACTTGATGGGATCAAAATTGGCATCTATAACTGTGGTTAGTGATTGAGAACACAATAAAACTGGCACTCACTGCCACCCTTGTTGTGCTTTGAGGTGGTGTCAGCTAAATACACAGATGCCATCATGGAGATTGCCCAATTGTCTTCATGCATCACATCCAAGAAATGTTGAAAAAATGGCTTGAGATTGTAAACCTGCAAGTGAATAAGGGAGTGCAAAATGAGCAGTAGGTAAGCATGCATACAAATTCACAGACAGCCCATTGAGAGGTCCTGCTGAAATGTGCCCATGTGAGAGCTTTCCCTGGGGTGATATCAGCATTTGATGGTATGTTGTCAGTTACTGCTGCAATCAGCAGAGTCAAGTTGTGATGATCAGGAATGCTCATCCAGGACTGAATTTTCAGGCTTATAATTTCTACAAAAATTGTGAGTCACTGTTCCATGAATGTATGTGAATAAAACTTACCTTTCTAACTGCTTAGAGCACAATATGCTATGAGTCCAGGAGTGATCACATGTGAATCTACTCAAGGTGATTGATCATTGGATGCCAGGTGAAATTAAATGAAGTTAAATGATACCTATGTTGATGGGCTGTGAATGGGTGTGCCACAAGTTTGTGATCGACCTCAAGTCTCCTTGTCATCTTGATCAACACTAAGTTGGATCTGGGGTTTGGAGGCTAGAATCAAAGACACATTTTAGAAAATACATAAATTTTCCAGAAAAAAATGAGCAATAGATTAGCTATGTAAAACACATTTAACATGTGGTGTGCACCTGTAGACAAGCTGGATGGCTTGGATTTGGTGGGGGATGAGTTCTTGTACTGGCATACAAATTCCTTGAATTTCGGGTCTTGGAACATCTTCTCCATGTCAATATCAGGGTGCATGATGATCCTAGAATGAAATAATATTAATTTTGGGTCAATCAGAGGCATTGATCTATGAAATGAACATGCCTAGGCCATGTGATAGGGCGATATGGGAGTCGTTTGAATGGTGTGGATGACATTAGAATCAATAATAAACATAAATTATCATGGTTAGCTAACATTTGGGTGAGTATTTGGGTACTTACAGTGGAGGGAGGCAGATGGGTGGATGGTGGTGTGGTCAAGAAACAACCCATGGACTCAAGGATTGGGTGCATTTGATGATGCTATTGGCAATTCAAAGTCACATGATCACAGGCTACTGTTTTTGCTAAGTCCCCATGTCTCATCCCACCACCTCCCCCAACCATGCCACACCCAAAAGCAGTTCACAGCAAGAAAGTAGCATGCTACTGCAGCATGCCTAAATGCCTGAATCATCACTATGTGTCTGTTTGTACCTGATATTGGCACTTAAACCTGACTGGACAGAATGGTGGTGGCAGCACTGATGGTGACAACAGTGATGAAAACAATGACAAATCTGACAAAAATGCAGGTGATGAAGGCAAGCTGATGAACAACAATGATGAATCAATGGAAAATGAGGACAATCGAATGGAAATATTTGATGATTCAGGTAAGTTTTACAAATGTATGCATGATAATAGTTCATTTTACACTATGTACAGTATTTAACTATGGCTACAATGATGGCAGGATGGGATACCCTTCAGATAGCAAGTCGTCTGAAGCTCTCATGGGAGCATTGCCAGGTGTATAAATCATTGGTGAGGTTGGTTGGACTAGGTGCATGTGACCATTGGTTAAGACTGACAAATATCACCCACACATCTTGTGCTGGTAGCTTTGTATGCATTGTCTACCCATAGATAACATTAGAGTACTGTAAAATGTCTCCAATATATATAAGAACTACATAGGAGCCTGTGGTGTTATATAAATATGACTATTACCTGTGCAACAAAGCAGCACATGCATATTCATGTGAGACAACTTCCATATAACTCACTATGTGTATGTTTCAGTACATATATTTGTCAATACACAACTTAGATATTCACTTGGGTATGTGTGAACAATCTGCTACCTGTACAATAGCAACTATCTTGTTACAAATACAATGTATATACATATATATGTCTTGTCTCTATGGAAGCACTGTGTGGCTGTGTTTGCTGGTGGGTGGTACTTACACAGCAAAGATGTGGGCCGGGAGGGAGGCTGGCTATTTAAAACTCCAAGGAAAGCCCTTGCTTATGACCCCTGCACCTGTACAATCAATGACTGTGCAGCTTCCCCTGATGGTTTAGCCCACCTTGACTGCATAGCCTACTGCACACACTCCAGAATGAGGCCTGCCTGCTCCCCTCCGCCCATGGACCATGATGGTGAAGTCACTCATCCGTCCAACCATCAGGCAAACACCTCCAAGGCCCCAGGTGGCAGTCACTGAAGAAAGCGCACCCACTCTAACTGAAGCCACAACTGTACAAGTGAGTAAATTTACCTATACTCTCTGTTTGTATCTCTCATATCTGTGCTTCAGCAGTCTCCATAAGCAGATATTGGAAGCTCAAGATATGTTGATTTGTGATGTAAATGGCATGATATAATGTACAATATAGCAAGACAAGTATCAAAAAATGGTTAAGGTAAACATATTAAGTTTGGAATGATGATCAAAACCAGCATAACAGATGCCTTGTTGATACAGTGTGGATGGCATGACCATATACCTGGTGGATAACACAAGGGCTTCACATCTGCTTCTATGTTACAGTAGATGGGCCAAACAGGTCATTACACAAATTGCCATTTCGGTAGGATCTGTGGGATTGAATAGGGTCCTAAGCCTCATGCATTCATATTAAAACAAACATTGGACCTCCCCTCAGTGTACTACATGGTGGATCTTCCTCTTCTCATATCAATAAATAACTGGACAGGCATGAATGCTATGCTCAATATTGGTTAATTGACTGTTACTTGTGGTAACAGACTAATGAGGACACTCCTAGACTTGCACTTCTGTGTGATGACCAGTCCAATGCTCAGCTACCTGCCAACACTGTACAGTAAGTAGTGTATAAAGCACCATATCATCAGAGCTAACTTAATGTTCAGATGTTGGCTTTCAGCTCCCCCTGGCCACAAATTTTGTATTCACTTTGCATGGAATGGGAGGAGCCACCATGGAGACAAGTCTGGGGCTGGCATTTTCTGCGTGTTCTATATCAATGGAGTGGTAGTCAAGTGTGCATTCTGCCCACTGAAAAAATCAGATAAAACTTTGGCAAATGGGAAGGTTAGAAAGGGTGCTGGACCAATCATTAATGAGTGGGAAATTTGTGGCAAGTTTTACCATGGTGAGGATAGGGTAGGGTACAACAGAAGTTTTTGCTTTACCAAGAGAATTATAGGTAAGTACAGGAGATTTTATGGCATATTTATAGTCATTAATTAACACAGGCAACAATGCCAACTGCATGGCTGAAACCAGAATACTGCATGTTGTTCTTGTATTGGGCTTGCCCAAATCCAGATGTAGAGAACCCATATCCACCCCTCATGGAGAAGCTTGCAGATGAAGTCTCCCAAGCACTTTGTAGGAGTTCAAACTCAAGCAGACACAGGAGTGTGGTGGCCCTTGGTCTCCTGGTGCCAAGTATGATTGAGGAGAATAATATGCAAGTCAAGCATGTAGACAACCAAGACTTTACATTCTTTTTTCACGATGCCCACCCCAGTGAGCTTTCCTGACAGAGTTGGTGTGCTGTGCTAATCTTCCCATATCTCAGAATGCCACCGCTTAGCCTGGCTGTTTAACGGTGAAGTGCCAAGTATGCCAGCCATGACTGGACTACTGGCACTTTAATGCTGCCCCCAAACAGTGCCTTGTTTATGTATCTGCAGCCCCTTTGTAAATCCATGCCAATAAAAAAAAATGTAACTGCTGTCATGTCTCTGATTCAGTCACAATATGGAACTTTGTGAGAGTGTATGTGCCCATTATACTCCTGGAAAGTGCATATATGCTACAAAGCTCCCTAGCATGTGTTCAACTTGTATCAGATACATACCTTTGTGCAAAACTATGTATGATGTTAGTTCTTCAGCTTCTCTTGTAGAACCAGATGCACATAGCCTATGGAAGTATTGTTGTTTACATATTCTCATGCATACACATCAGTCTGACACATAAATATAGTCCTTTGATTGATTGCTGGACATGGTAGCACATTCATCTTCCACACCCTCCATGCTTTCCTGGGCCTGTTTACTTTGTCATTGATATTCTGCACTGCTGGAGACTTGCCTTTTACTACTAGATATACCTGTGTACATGGTATGAGGGATCAGGTCACTGGGTTTGAGTCCAAGCTCACTCATTTCAGTGGTGATATGATCAATACTATACTCTTCAGGATCGATGGGGCAGGCTTGCTACAATATAAAACATAGATATTGTGTAAAATGCAATAAAGAGCTACCCATAAGACCTGCCTTGTTTCTTTCAATAACTATGCACAACAGCTCTGGAAGTGGCCTGCCAGCCTTGTCAAATATTTTTTGAAAGAATATATGCCATGGAGGCACCTGCAATATTCCTGCTTGAACAATTGAATATAGACTCAATAAACATAATTGTCATATGCCTAAGTTAGTGATGTGGACTAAGTCCTTCAATGATGACAGTTATGTCAATGTGGATGGCTGCTAAGGCCTGAGGTCAACACCAGGTACATTCTCCCTGAGTGTGGCAATGTTTTGAAAGGAGTGTGGGACTGCCTGGGGTGACTGTAAGGGAGTAATGAGTATAAGATTGATAAAACACAAGACAAGAGACCTGAGGGGTCAGGTCGAGAGAGTCCATACTATATACACAGAGGAGAGCAGTCTGTGCAAGAGAAGCAAATGCAGGTACAAAGGTAGAGAGTACATGAGTAAGCAATAGATGGCCATGAGGAAGAGGTGACATGGCAACCAGAGATAAAGGTGCCAGAACAAAGGAGAAGTCCATAGCAACAGCAAAGCAAAGTGGGCCAACATGGCTGAGGAGGAGGGAAAAACAAAGAGTAAGTACATTGTGGGACCATGGGTCACAACAATAATCAACCACTCACTTTTTGGGTTCTTCCTGAACCAGATGGGGGATGTGCATTTCTGTCTTGTGATTTTCCCTCAGAGTGCTTTTCTGCCTCCTTCTGGGGCAGGGTCATTTAGAGGGGTTGAACTTGGTCTTGACTTTGTTCAACCCAACTTTGGTTGAACAGTTGTTGAGCACCAGGGCTTGAATCGAACACCATGGATATGGGATGAAATTCAAGCAGGGTGAGGTAGTTTGCTCTATGATCTCCCTTGATATCTGGAGGTTGGACAATAATACAGAAGCGCACACTGTTATTATGATAGGTCATATCCTTTGAATTGCATTGCTCAAGTTGACTGAAAAGTTAAAAACATAGGGGTGATTGACTAGATAGCAGCCCATTATCAAGATACAAAGCAATATATATACTGTGAAAGAGACACCCCCATGCCCTTGGAGTGCCAAACCACTGCTAGGATCCATGAGTGGCTGAGCAGAAAGCCATAGGAGGAGGTTTTTGGATGAGTCATGTCATGTTCAATGGAGGAAGTAGAAAGGAAGGGTTCTGACATCAGGGTTGTTACCCAAATTGCCAGGTCTTCATGAGAAGGCAATGACTTAGGGATATATGAAGGCCTTTTCTCTGACTGTGGGTAATTCCTGTCAAATATACCCCCTGCTAATTTCTATTGTTATCTTTAGTAACAAACAAAAATGATACACTTGAAATATGCTGCTACCTGTTCTACACCTAGCATCTCATAATGCTCTGTTAGCATCATATAATGACTTAATTTGGGCAGCATCAACTGTGAAGCAGCATTGATTAAAGACCTACATCAGGGTTTCTGTTGATCAATAAAGTTGAATTAATATCCATATGCATGGTTGGCTGATGGGTGAAGCATATTAAGGCTATATAGTTGGGGCCCCAAATTATTAGATGTGGAGCCTGGTATGTTGAGATTATTGATGATTATGGACCCTGAGAGTCTGATTACATAAGGATTACATAAGGCTGCCAAATATGGAAATTATGTCGAAAATATCGCACCATAATTGCCTTGTATGGTATATTAGGTAATGATTATGTAAGCATTAATCAGCAACATATACCATGTAAGGAACTTATGGTATGATATTGTCAACATAATTTCCATATTTGGAAGCCTTATGTAATCCTTATGTAATCAGACTCTCAGGGTCCATAATCATCAATAATCTCAACATACCAGGCTCCACAT
>WSTI01000121.1:3242-13991 GCA_019616915.1 Ceratobasidium sp. 423
GTTTGATCCTTCTTTACCAAGGTCCTCGGATGAAACGTGCAAATATTTGCGTTTCCTCGGAGGGCAGACATAATGCCACCCTAACGAGGACAGCGGCTGCAAGACATCTTTTGGGCCGTTAGTACTGGCATCTCAGACGACAATGCTCGGAACTTGCCTCCTTTTGCGCTCCAATTATCCCCTAAGCCCAATACGGAGCTCAATGGCTGAACCTTTTTGCGCGACCAAGAGGATGAATCTTTGGACTTGGGTTCAATCGGGTCGAATACGTAAGCACGGTTCGTTGCATGGGCTAAATGTGCATGGAGGAACCTAATCAGGCATATACTAAGTAGTAATTGATACGAGTATTTTCGATTAAACCTTACAGTTTTGAAAGGCCTTCATCCACCCTTATTGGTTTGCTTAGTTTAAGTATACGGGACTTTAGAATGAGACTGCCCACCTCGTGGAAGAGCTCACTTTAAAGTGGAGGTATTTCACGTTATCATCAGTAGTACTAATATCAAAAGCATGATTCATCTCTTCTTCGAACGCTATCTCATATCCAGGTAATGGTTGAGCTGAAGACTCGAATATACGGAAGTAATATAAGACCAAGATGAAGGACGCGAGTACAACATAGAACCGGCGGCGTCGCAACAGACTCCGCGAGAAAATGCGTGGTATAGTATACCCAGATTCTCCTTTAGGTGGAGTTGTAAGCCGAGAGTTTCCAGGTTGAGGTAGCATTGCAGGCCGTTTTTCTCGCGGGCGCATTCCACCGGTACTGGGGTTGTCGTGGGGATCGCAGTTAGTCACGTGCCGTGACCGAGCGACTGGCGCCTATTTAGAGTCGCCTGCTTACGTACAGCAAAATCTCCAAGGCTCGATCACGACACGCTCCTAAAATGCCTCCGTCCTTATCTCTGGGGTCATTGATCCGAACTCCAAGTCTCAACCGGCATTCCCGTGGGAGACCAACGTCAACAACTAGTGAATCTCTGCCTTTCCCTAGCGAATGGTTACACTTCGCTCAATACACCGGAGAAAAGTCCACGCTGCCGTGTGAGAAACGAGCCTTAATCGTGAGTTAATAGTTATATCGTGTATTTATTTCCACTAAATACAAACAATTTTTCCATAGGTGGGAATTGAGTATCTTGAAGGCGAACAATTCGATGATGGCACGCCCATGTATCTGGCTGGTTGCCATGCAGATGCAAACGACGTTCTCGACCTACTACGTACTTTCAGCCCTTGGAATAAGACATCGACATAAATAGCTAACTCAGTGTGTTCAGGAAAGAATGGAGAATACCCGCAACGTGATATTCGAATCCTGGCGGATGTACCTGGACTTCCAGACAATCAAAGACCGACACGAGAGAACATAGTGAGCCACATGTGAATCTGCGTGTTTCAGGCGGCATAACGACATTGTGTGGCAGATTAAAGGCCTTCTTTGGCTCTCGGAGGGATGTCGTGCCAGTGATCGCCGGTTTTTCCATTGTATGTGTTGTTCCGTTCAGGGTAGGGGGGGGGGTATCTCAAGCTGTATTGCCATAGACGCCGGACACGGAACCCAAGTGCAAGACAAGGATGGGGACGAAGAAGATGGGTATGATGAAGGTGAGAGGAAACACTTTGCTCCAACGCAGACGTCATCTCGCTCACGCGAACGATGTGCAGCCATCCAGCCTGTCGACTGGGCCACCAAATACCAATATGGCGACGAGGGGCTAATTATTGATGATGTGCGTCCACTCCAAGATGCTCTGGCCCGCTCGCTCATTTACCACATCTGGTCAATATATGCATACAGGAGTTTCGAGACTTTCTGGTTGATCCATTGCCTAGTAATTCTACTCTAACGGTGGGTGGTGAATCCTAACCCAGGTGATCAGCTAATTTATCTATATTTAGGCACTGGTAGACGTGAGTGATTTGGTGCCAAACCCAACCTATTAAGAGTCACTAACTGCTTGACCCTCAGTGTTGCCATAGTGGAACAATACTGGGTAACGTGGTATAGTCTCTGTCGGATTAAATTTGCTCATGAAAATCTAGATATGGAGCAAGAAACCAGAGCTGTTCCCTCTAAATCCCAGTCTCTTGGACCAATGCCTCGTGGAGTTGTTTCGTCTGTTCCATCTAAGCCTTCCCTTATTTTGAAAATGAGGTTTTGTCGATCTGCTGATGGTAGTATTCTTCCGGTTGGGAATATACTTGGTAGGACCCTTCCACCCCTAGTAATAGCGCCCGCTAACTCAGCCGGCCTTGTCGTATTGTGTTATTTATCTTTCGCTCCTATCCTATCCCCGTGATCACGGCTTAGAACTACCCGAGTTGGCCAATGTTAAAAGCTCGGATGAGCCTATAACCCCCGGCGCCGAGCGGGGGCCAATCGCCGCAAGCGAGCCAGTGGTACTTGAGATGAAAAACATTGAAAGCCCCATCAGGAAGAGAATATACAAGCCAATAGTGGCCAACGTTGTAAGTTGATTTACGTTTGCGCGGACACGTACTAATCCGGTCCATCATTCCGTGTTGGTCCAAACAATTCAACAATGTTTCGTGGTCTGGGTGCTTCGGACAATTTATCAACTTCTTGACTGGAACGCAGGTCTGCTGGTCGGCATGCTTGGACAGTCAACTTGCCTGGAATAAGCCGGAGGAAATCAACGATAGGGGAGTTCTGACCTCTGTAAGTACTCCCTCGAATCTTAGTGCTATATCTTGAACGCCGAAATCTACGTGGACTGTACAAATATACCACCTGTCTCACGCCTGAAATAGGCGTTCACATCAGGCATGCGGGGTGCTGCTGCAAAATACAACGCCATGCCAGGTGCTTTCCATCCAGAGCAACGAGCTGCTACCTACGCTGAATTGTTCGATTACATCCGGTGAGTCCTGCACTTCTGGCCTCGTGGCTAACGCGTATTCTGAAATGCTGTACTTGGCAACTCCCAGGGAACAGGAACGATTGGCTTACACGGAACGCAAGGACAGATATGAGGAGACACACCTCTTGTATCAGGATCCACAGGTGCGACACTTTTGCTATTCAACGGGATTACGCAAAACCAACGGTTACTTAACATTTGAATACAACTATACCCACGCCTGTCCGGCAGCTCTGGATATCTGCTTCGATGGTATGTCGACTTTCTGTCTACCGGTTTACTTTCCAGATTGGGACTTGTGGTTGAATATTCGTTTGTATGCGCAGGGAGATATCATGGATCGACCGGTGATCATTTGAGAGGCTATATTTATGCCATGTCCGCTGATTGTCTGACAAACCGGAGTATAGTTAGCGACTTCCTCGATTTAGTTGCCGAGAAAACCTAATCACTCATTCGTCTGCTGATCGAACTCAATTAAGTGCCGGTTATTCGTCAAGTTCTAGGTTTTGTATTATCATAATTGACCGTGCTCGTCATTTACGATTACATCTTAGTTTGTATGTGCTTGGGCTTTGCAAACCAGCATGTTAGCTAGTGTATGCTATGGACTAAATCAGTGTATGCCATTAGTATTCATTCGTACGTGTTTGTTGTTGCTATGATGCATGTGCCGGTTAGGACGGTGACCCAGCCTGAGATACATTCGGACTTCTACTGAGGCAATGCATCAAATATTCGATATCCGTCAGGCGTTTTGCATGCCTTCAAGGTTATGGTTAGCTCACCGAAAACGATGGTTTACCAAAAGACGAGTGCCCACATCGGCGGTGTCGGTATCCAACGAAAGCCTCTATCCCGGGAGCGATCGCCGTTTGCCTGAGCGCTAACAAAGAGCGAGAAACTAGACACTACTCTGACCAACTCCGAAACGTATGTCTTCGCCCACTCGGACCTAGTAAATAGATTCAACGCACTTCGAGTGCCAACGTAGCGAATGTTTGAGGGTTCAAGACCATCGTACCCGTATCCCTAGCCCCAGATTCCGAGATAAAAAAAAAAAGGTCACTCACCGCTGGCCCCATTAGAGTCCAGAATTAGGGGGCCTTTACATCGGCCTTAACTTGACCAACATTGTGTAGGAGTCTGGTTTACAAGACTAGACCGGCATCGCCCCCAGATTAGCTTGGGGCCAGTGAATCTTCTTTTACCAAAGAAATCCCTGCTGTGGTCGTTGTGATTGCGTTGCTCCGCCTGCGAACAAAGGCCATTCATTTTTGGCCAACACAGTGCATTTACCCTTGTTCCGACACTCTACCCGGACCTATGGGGCTAATACGAAACCCAAAGATCCACTAGGGGACCCGGCCAAAGTCAGAAGTCTGTGATTGAATATGGGCTATTGTCTCGACCCCTAGGTTATCTCGAGGTCGGGGGCGTTTCAGACCCCATGGGCCCACCATGCATAGTGCGTTTGACACGACGGGGATAGATGATGGGACTATTGCCAGAACAACATGCACCTTTCTCGCTTAAAGGCGGTGCTAGCGTAGAAGGCTTTGAGGCGAGTTTGGCACCGCCCAGTAGAGCTTCCTGGGACCCGCCGAACACACGGTCACCCACATGATGTAAATACTCGGCCCCAGAATTAATTCGGGATTATTAGAATATTGTAACAATGCAAATAGATGGCCTATTGGCTAGGGTGCGGTTATATATAGCTGTTACTGAAGGCGGCGTATGCGCTTCAAAATCTACACAGAACGTTCCCCGCGGTATTTTTCAAGCTGCATTGTGATGGAAGGGGACACGTGCCTTCCACAAGGCAAAGTCAAAGGACCAACAATCCGCCTGCACAAAGGCTGTACATTGCACTTTTTGGCCACCTGTGGCACATAAATCGTTCCATCAGACAAAGCAATGGTCTGGCGCCGGCTGACTAATCGATCAGTATGGTCTGAGCGCTGTGGCCAGGTTGCCCTCGACCTGTAGCGTCCCACAACATTCGGCAGCTGCTATATAAACCACCCCTGGATGCGATAATCTGTACACCTACCCCGGGCACTACATTACTTCAACCCAGATTAAACTTAGTTGTGGCAATTCACTCATTCGTCCGCTAGAAAGCTAAGCTCTTGGCGTTCATGACCACTCCTCGTCGCGCCCCGACTCGCTCCGCCTCAGAACTGATGCCACCAAGGGAGCCTGAAATGGACCTAGATGAAGACTTGCCATTTGTACGGAGTATAATGGCTATGTTCCTCAATAACCAGATGAACGAGGCCGAAGAAGCCTGTCGAAAGAATGACAAGTCAAACGCCGCTCCAAGGCTCTATGTCCGAACTGCATCTGCACTCATGCAATCAATGACGGCGCTTATGAGTTTCGAAACTGATGTATGTATCCCAGGTCAATCGCACATTATAAGCACTTATAGTCCAGTAGGACGTCGTAAACGCCCAGAGAACAGTGCAACGGACACTAAATCTTGCAGATCAGGGCAGGCTTTCACTTACCTGGTCTTCTCGTATCTCGAGCTTTCCGTTTGATGCTGCCATTGCTAATGCTCGACGCATGAGCAGAGAGCAACTACACGCCGAACTCATCTACGCCGAGTCTTTGCTCGAGAAAGCGATCATGGGTTTGTACGTTCTGAGCTCAAAATATCGACATTACCCTGTATTAACATTATATCCAGCGTATCATCTGGAGATTGGATGTCATTTCTTAGAGAGGCGTAAGTTCCTGGATTTATCCCAGGCTGACTAAGCTAAACTACCCTTCACAACCAGACTGAACATTCGTTCCGTGGTTGCGATATATCGTACTCTAAACTCATATATTGAAGAGCATGACGAGAAAATAGCAAGCAAGAAATCCAAATATGCAGTTGAGGATATAGACGCCGATTTTAGGTCTGGTGTGTATCTCGGAATGGGAATGTGCCTCCTTGTGTTCAGTTTGATTCCGAGCCGGGTCGTGATCGTGAGTGCTCCGGACAGATACCTAACAGCTCTAAAACGTATTTGCTTAGTTTGCGGACCTACTTGGTTATAAAGGTGATAGGATTGAGGCTTTGAGACTTCTCCGCAAAGCAGGGGGTTGGGGAAGCGCCGAAGGCAGCCCAGACCGCAACCGACGCACACCAAGAGTCACAAGAGAGAAAGAAGGCGTGCGAAGACCATTGTGCGACCTTGTTCTGATCGTGTTCCACCTTGTGATGTCTGGCTTTACTCGAGAAGGCGTGGATGTACATGAGGCTGAGAATATTGTAGAATGGAACCTACAGCAGTACCCGCAGAGTGAGTCAAGGAAGCCGAATCTTCTTCATAATGAGATGCTAACACTTTACACCAAGGCATATTTTTCCTCTTTGGGAAAGGAAGGCTATACGTAACCCGCTCACAACCAGACCTTGCGATCCCGATATATGAGAACGCTAGAGCCAAGATCAACGGTCAAAAGGGATACGAGCAACTGGGGTCGGTCATGCTGTGGGAGATGGCGCTCTGTCATTTATCGCTGGGGCGGTGGAAAGAGAGTGCAGCGTGCTGGAAGCAGATGATAGAGACGGCCAAATGGAGCAAGGTGAGCGTCTCGGGTCCTCACTGTACCGCCACGCGGATCTGACAAATTACTGTAGGCGGTTTACGCTTATGGAAGGGCCGCCTGCCTATTACAGTCTGGGAATCTCAGTCAAGAGGAACAAAAGGAAGTGGATTCGTTGATGGCCGAAGTCCCCACCTTGCGACAACGGATTGCTGGAAAATCCATCCCTCTGGAGGTGGGTGATGTTGCCTAACCGTTAACCTTGTATATTGTTGACGTAAGTAATTATTCATAGAAATACGTAGCAAGAAAGGCAGAACGATACCTGGCCGAGAAGACATTGGTTGCTCCAGCAATTGAGCTAGCATACATGCTCCAGGCTACGTACAAGACCACGGAGAAGGCCTTGAGGAAACATGTCGATACTCTCAGGGCCCTCCGCAATCCCCCGCTAACCAAGCAAGATGACATCCAAATGGTCAACCTACTTCTTGCTGTACACCTCCGCCTTCTTGAATATCCCAGTTCAGAAGATGTCACCAGTCCCAGCGAGAAACTGCGACGAGGTCAAGTTGATGATGCAACGGATAACGAAGCTGAAATACTCCAGCTGCTTAACCGAGCAAAAGATTCTGGCGGGAGACTACAGCAGGAGTACTGGGTTGCCTACTTTGCTCGTGAGTAGATTTCCTCGATCAAACATTGCCCCGACCCTACAACGGATCACTCGTAGACTATGAACTCGGGCGCTACTATGAAGAGCGCGGGGAATATATTGAAGCCCGCAAATGTTTCGCCGTCGTCTCATCGGGATCTTCCCTCGAAGGACAAACCAATGCGCGCAGGGGCAAGTATAGCTTGCAGGCAAGTCCTTGGTTTCCGTTTACACTGGATATTTCTTGACATATCCCCCGCTATCCAATCGACAGAACGCGATCCAGCTCCGAGCCAGCGCCTCTATCGCTACGTTGCCCGTCTCTCGCAGTCGATCCAATTCATCATCTTTGGTGCCAGGAGCATTCAGGTCATCCACTTAATTATTTGTCTTATGTATTCATTATGGCTGTTTGTAGAAGGTATAAAAAATTAAAATGTACATGCTCTAAATGTGTACCCACCATGCAATCACATGTTAACCCCTGGTCAAGCCAAGCTTGTGGCCTCAAAGGAACCACGCTCAAGCCGACTAGTCCCAATCCAGGGAGTTATCATCGTCGTTGATCGGCAAGTTAAGCTAGAGACACATTGTATTCATGACGTATCTAACTTGTTCTAGTGAAACCCTCTGTGCGTGCATCATTCTCAATAAACCAGCCTTGCGACAGCCGTGGAGACGGTGATGCGCACTTCGTCCCCACGCCTTTCCCAATTTAAGACGTAAATATGCACCGCGAAAGTCCTAGCCCCTAACCAATCGAGCAGGATCATCAAAGCTTGAACTCATCGTAGTCTAAACCCCTAACAGCTGCACTTGGCGTGGGACATCCTGCGCCACATTTTGAGACCTCCAATCCCGCACGACTAAGCTGAATCCACCTCCATCCAACCAAGGATACGGCCCAAAATAGAACGATTAAATATTTTAATATATCCAATAATGATACCGATCACCAAGGTCGATTGCTTGCAAAGCCGATCGTATTCCTGACACAGATAGGAGGCTCTTGGAGTATCATCAGGGCCAAAGAGAGGTGATCGGGTAGGGTGCGGCGTTCAGGCTTGATGCGTACACTTGATCGGATAGGATCTTCGAGGCCCCACCGTGCACAACGTCGCTTTAATAAAGTTCAACTAGAGAGTGCATGCCAGGCTAGTACATCAATATACGCCGCGACAGTATCGTGGGAACCAACAAACCGATGGTACTCACGCAGTTTGAAGGTGGGTGGTGGGCGTAAGCAGGGGCGAGTGGTCGTTGAGGGTTGGGTGGCGCGGTACTTCGCCGGTTGAGCAGGGAAACGTCATGCACGCTAGTATGGATTCGACGTACGGTGATCAAGTGGGATCATAATCTCGCTTGATACGGCCTTGGCTTTTCTCGTTTCTTTGTCTTCCGATGGGGGCATGGTCAAGCCCGAGGACCAAGGTATCCGAGTGGTATCTGAATACCTTTTGTTTGCCCCCACCAAGTCCAAAGCCCGCTGCCCACATGACGAAAGCCGGGCCGACCTGCGAGGAATTGGTAAATAATCGGTACCGTGGTGGCACAAAGCATCCAGGGACGGATCGGGTTTTAAGGTGACAAATTGACGTTTAAGGGTCACAAAATGTGCCACAGTAGGCCGTCGAGTTATTTTGGCCGAGCGCTTGATCTGCCAGTTAGGGAACAAATTTGAGCCAATCTCCAGGCATGAATCGCTGAATCTTATGTCTTACTCTTTTTTCGAGTATAAATCTTTTGTCCGAGATTCGAACCGTCAAAGGCCACATGGCTGAGAGAAGTGGGCCCTCGGTAAAATGAAATCATTGTAGCAGGACATCCTAATTGGGAGATCCGCGCTGTTCGAACCGTAAACCGGGATCCGGACGATTCACCAGACCGTAATATTACCGTAATACGGAAAGATGACTCAAACACTCGGATGGACAACCTACAGAGAGGGTGGTGTCTCTCTGGATACATCCCACGCATAAGGTCGCTGTGTCCGAATAGGAGCTACGTTTTGCCCGGTCTCAGTCGCTGGTGAATGTAAATGCTCCCCCGATTACTACCATAAACAAGCTTTGGATCCGTCCTCCGTCCCCCCCGGGTGTTGTAATAGTTCTGGACTTGGACTTCTAAACAGTGTCTATGGATAGTTACCTATTCATTTTATTGTAGGCTTTTATGGCCCGCGGACGGGGTGGTTTGATCGCCTGGGCCTCGTTCCTCGGCCACAGGTGACCAAACCACCCCACCCGCGAGCCTTTATCTAATTCCCATGATTAAGCGCTCGATTTTCTTTTTCCTTTTGCGAGTTTCGGACAGCATGGCCGTGTCAGGGCTGACTGTCACGGAAACGTCAGTTTTGACACTCCCGGTCCCTTCGTGTCATTCAACGTGAGGTGAGGGAAAAGACTGGGAAAAGCCTCCCTGGTTAAGGGCTTGACCGTCCTCATATTAGTTTTTAGATTTTCAAACATCGACTGCAACTGGGAAAGTATGTGTGCTGAGCGTCGCTAATGGATTGCGCGTAATGGAAACATATGCAGCGATTTCGGGTAGGAATGCGGTTCACCAGAACAGCGAACCGATCCATGCCGCTCTGTGGCCAATTTCAAGGCCCTCCTATGGATAATAACACATAAGCAAATAGCCGTCCGTCAAATGATCAAGGCCAGGCGGCCCGCACATGCAATTCTGGTAGCAAATGGGAACGCAAGCCGGTATATGCTTGATCTACCGGGCCACCAAACTAGGATACAATAACCACGTATCCGGTAGTTACGCAAAATGAAAGATGTGCTCGGCATACCCGACATGGGGAGCCGACCGCAGCAAGCTCATCCTTGGCAAAAAGACATTCAGGAACAAATCGCACGAATGGAATGTTGTATATGAAGCAAGTTTCTTTTTACCCGGGGTATGCAATTCCGAATGGACCAAAAAGCAGTGCGTTAAGACGCCGGAGGACCCAAACAATTGAACCTTGACCCGAACCAGAGCGGGGCGCAACCGTTTTTTTTACTCACTAGCACACAACAAGAATAGCCCGCGACGGCCGCGTGTGAAAAGGATATTACCCACACCCGCCCATCAGCGTCAGACGCGTTTACGATTCGAGATAAACCCGGTTCGATTGCGAGGGATTAGTCTTTGGGAATTTTTTGATGATTAAATCGATGGGCTCGTAATGCCTTGGGCGGCTATTCCAAATTCCTCAGTGCACCACGGAGCGGCTTCTTGCATAACAAATTCAGGCGGCTAAGTACTCACTGGCGGCGATCTATCGATATAAACAATACCCGACTGTAAATCTCGTACATCATGTGCCCCAATTTTCTATGGAAGTACCGCCTAGAATTGCTGGGGCACCTCCGAGCAACAATATATAGATTAGTGAGTAATTCATTCGCTGCTGCGGGCGCAAGAATCCAAGTTTCATGTGCCCCAACTGAATGAGTATACGATTCCAGAATACGCGAATCACCCCTGTTTGCTTCGTAAGTATATTTAGCACTAGCATATTCAGCCCAAGGGAACAAGCAACTCAGAATGATCATCCGAGCGTCATCGTACATGCATACACAGAGCCAGGGCGAGCGCACGACTCAGTTGGGTTTAGATTGATCCGGCGTCTTTTTTTGTGATCGTGTTCAATCGACCGAGGTC
>WSTI01000123.1:0-10282 GCA_019616915.1 Ceratobasidium sp. 423
AGCACTTTTGTCCTCGAAGAGAAACACGGCTTCAACAAAATGACGCCTCAATTATTCGTCGTTGATACGTTGAAGGGTTGGGGTGTCGGGTTCGCTATTGGCGCGCCGTTTATGGCTGCATTTTTAAAGATTGTGGATTGGGCTGGGCAGAGCTTTGTGCCGTGGTTGATGACGTTTATGTGAGTCCACCCCTGGTACCGAGTTGGAAGGGTCTTGACAGAAGAACAGGGTTGCGTTCCAACTAGCGATGGTCGTCTTGTACCCGACAGTCATCCAACCGCTCTTCAACAAACTTTCGCCTCTCGAGACTGGGCCTCTGAGGACACGTATTGAAGGGCTTGCTTCCCGTCTCAACTTCCCTCTGACTGATCTTTACGTTATTGACGGGTCGAAACGGAGTGCTCATTCGAATGCATATTTCTATGGTCTTCCTTGGGTGAGTCTCTCGATCCTGACACACGGCAAATATTAATTATGTTTGATAGAGCAAACACATCGTCCTCTTCGATACTTTGATCAAGAAATCTGAACCTGCTGAGCTCGAAGCCGTCCTTGCACACGAGCTCGGACACTGGAAGTACTCGCATCCCATGAAGCTCATGCTCGTTTCGCAAATCCACCTCTTGGCGCTGTTCTCTATCTTCCCGCCTTTCATGCGTTCTTGGCCGCTGTTGGCGAGCTTTGGATTCCCTATTGGACCCGAGTACGTATTCAACTTTCCCCATAACCAACGCAGAAAATTAATTTGGAATATGTAAAGGTCGATGCCACCCGTTCTCGTTTCCTTCCTCCTCTACCAAATGGTCATCGCCCCGATCGAATCAATCGTTGGGTTCCTCATCAACGCCCTCAGCCGAAGGTTCGAGTATCAAGCCGACCAGTTCGCATGTGAATTGGACGCTCAAGGTCTTGGTGGAGAAAAGGAAGAAGGCAAGAGCGACGAAGAGTCGACGATGCGTGCTAGGTTAGGACGGGCGCTTGTTGCGTTGCATGCGGAGAATCTTTCGACTGTTTGGGTTGATTGGATGTGAGTTGGTTCTTTTGGATGCGGCTTGATATGGTTTAACCGAGTGTTGTTTAGGTATTCTGCGTACCATCATTCGCACCCTACTCTTACTGAGAGGTTACGTGCTATGGAGTTGTTTGCGGCCAGTCAGAATGGTCGTCCCAAGGTAAGCCCAAGATTTGGTTGTCGGATTATGTGATTAGGACCTAACGAGGGACGCATTTAACTAGACTTCATAAATATCTTGATTTCGATTCGCAATGTATTTTATACGCTCTGCGATGGCGATATTGCTTTGCATAATAGACCAAGTCACATTATACACGAGCTTATCCTTACAAGGGAAACAAATGAATAGAGTAAATGAGGGTGGATCCATTTCCCAAGAAGGCAAGCATTGAACGACCCATATCGCCCAATAGTCCTCAATCACCGAGAACGAAGTTTGGGGCGGCAATATCACGACAAATTGTAGGGGTCACGGTCGTGGCTTTCCAGCGGTGTTCATCGAGACCTACACAACCTAAGGAATGGAGATTCAAGCCGGGCATCGATCCCGCTCTTTGACCATCAACCCTGAGTGACCCCGAACGCGACGAGGTTATTTAAACTTGTCGCCCCTCTTTTCTTGAGACATCGACGACAGGCCAAAAGCTACGTTTGCTCGCTACGTACAAGTCGACCCTGTTCGACCTCTCTCGCGGGTGGGCCAAGTTCTGAGCGTTCTACTCTCTATGCTCGCGTCTAACCGGCGCTAACGATAACTCGTTGAGCAGGGCATCAGGCATGCGCTCACTGTGTTCTGTATCTCCCGAAGATCCGCAAGGGGAGAGTATGCGCTTTCCGAGCCTAGAACCACCCTACGGGGATTGGGCTGCCCTTTGACCTATGGTCTTTCCTACCCGAGCGCTTTTCCAGTGCACTTCCCCACCATTAACTACCTTAGCAACTTCCGTTGGTTGTCTGCATAGATAGAGATGGAGATATGAACACGAAGAGGTGGTGGGTTCTCTAGACCCGGTGGTGTCCTGGTGTGCAGCTTGCTGCGCGATTATCGTACTTTTCATATCCGGCAACCTCCTGGTTCGCTGGTATGTGTTCGAGTCCCATTAGTTCCACCCGACCGCAGCGGTGCAGACAACCCTCACGTTTGACTGCCTGCATCATCCTTTTCTGGGTAATCGAGGATTTTGATGGAAATTTTGGGGTGGCTCTTAAGCTCTCCTTGCGGCTTGTGCTTTTTTGGGCTTGAAACCCGATTCAGACTACTCTCTGCCTGTTATGATGAATCAATTTTTTCCTTGTTATTATCCCTCTGGGGATCTTGGCTTGTTGAATACATGAAAATCTACAAATGATATACTACAGCAAATATACCTGCACCTTCACCCGAAGCGATTTATATCAGATGAATGTTGGAATCACCAAGCCTGCTTGGGCTTTGTGATCCTAAGGACTGGATTAAAAATATAAAAGTTCGAGTATTCCTGCTTGTAGAGGATAGATATAAATAAAATCGAGTACTCGAGCACACCCGACAAAAAAGCACTTGATACCACCCCCATGTTCTGGTAAAGTTCGGCCACCACTGCAAACACATTATACTCTTCCATTCATCGCATCAGGCGAAGTCACGCGGAGCGGTTAACTTAGAATGACCCTGTTCACTTAACTTACAGATAAGGCCGGGACGGCATCCGAAAGCTTTGAAGTTGGGGTGCATGTATTCAGCACCGAGTGGCACGTGCGCATTACGTAACCGGGTATGAAGACACAGGCATAGCCACATGACCGCTTGGTCACACATCTTGATTCCGAACACCACCAGGCAAACTTGCCTGGCTTGCTCAGTTTAAATTCATTTAGAAAATATGGCAAGACTTAAAGAGCTTGCAGGGCTCCTGTTTCTGACGGCCCTTTTATCAAATGGGGTCGCGGCGCGGCGGATCAACAATACTATCTATGATACCAACACCGCCCATATAACTTACGAACCGAGGGAAGATTTCTGCGCCAAGTGGAACGAACAGATCTTTTGGAGAACGTGCGAACTATGGGCAAAGCCTTGGAGATCCGCGGTCTATCACAGCCAAGGGAAAGTGGCAACTTTTCATCGGAGCCTGGATCATGAGTTATCCTCGATGATTATTGAATTTGAAGGCAAGTGGTAACTCATCAACGCTCACACTATGTGGAATGCTTATCATCCACAGGCTCGGCGGTGTGGCTCTATGGTCCCCCCCGTAGCCAGCTGTTCACGATCCCCGCGGAATACAAAATCTGTCTTCATGAGAACCATCGCGTGGCATCCGACGTCCTTTGCTATCGAGTGAATATCGCCGAAGCTTACTCAGCAGAAGATGACTACGAAGCCCCGGTGGTGATCTTTGCCAAGGGCGGTCTGCAATATCATGAACATCGGATGACCGTATCCCTTGCAGAGCCCATTGGTGAATTGGATAGGTATCAAGGTATTCAATTCTCCCACGCAGTTTATACGACCGAGCGGCCTACACCATGGTCAGTCCCAAAATCTTGCAATTGTGGCTGATAACATCATACATTTTATTCAGGCCTGTCGAAGAAGACGCTTGGCGCTTCAGACAAGTTATCATGCACGATACTCATCCTCTTCTATCTTACTGGCCGAGAGAGCCAATAACTTCGGGTTCTTGGAGGGCCCCCTTCATATCTGGCTGGTTGCCTAAGACATACACCGCCGAGGACGGGACCCGCGTTAGTTGGCACGAGCTCCAGTCTAGGGACGAGGAAGAACGAGATCGGTGGGGCGTGGACGCGACGGTTACAGGTGAGCTCATTTCCCCCTCTTATACTGGCGCAAACATTGATATATTGAATCTTAGCCGGCGCCGTCGCGCTATATGGGATCCCAAAAGCCCATATCACGGACACCGACTATCTCGGCTCTATATGCATCCGGATTGACACCGGGCCCTGCGAAATTGTTGACATAAAGCACGCTTATTTGAATGTGGAACACCACCATGAAGCAGTGTTGCTCTGGAGACACGATGCACTCGATCCGGGTCGCAAAACCCACATCGCGGTTCGACTGACTGGAGCAGGAAATCAGCGCATGACCGTGTTTCCGTTCAAGGAGTTTAGATACTTTGAGAAGCAGGAGTATTCTAGGTGAGTCCTCTCCTGTTTTACCTTAACATGACGTAATGCGAAGCATCGGTAGCCCCTATCTACCTGTTGGTCAAGTACAAACAATCTCTATCCCGCACGACAATGAAGCGGTTGTTTATCATCCGGGAAGACGGTGCCTGACCTGGACAACCTGGTGGTGTTCACAGTGGTTTGATCCTTGGGTTTGGAAAGAGGCCACCGAAGGCCTGACTTATCGGAGCACTGTCTGGTCGTATCGGAAAACCGAAGATCCGAGTATCACACTCGATTTCCAGGGTAAATCTTAATAATTGCACGAGGTTGATCAATGAGCTGACTAGGGGATCATCAGGGTCGGAGGTGTACGTTTACGGCGCCCCGAAGTCATTGATAAAAGGCTCTTTCGCTTCGCAGCACGTCTGTATCAACGACGTATGTCATCTGATTGACACTGAACAAGCGTACTTGAATGCTCCGGGAGGGCCCATCGATTCCGCGGCTTCCAACATCACATCTGAGTCGCTAAGTCCTGAGCTCGAACCCGTTCTCCTCTGGAGCCAAACAGGACTAGACGACCAACTTCAACATACGCTACGACTTGCACTCGCGCCTCTGCATTCTGAGGATAATGCAGAAATGACGATTGCTAAGATCACTTATGCTAAGGCTTTGGGGAAATCGCGACCTGATACCCCTGTTCCCGCTCCAGACGAGTCATTTGAGGGGCCCTTATTCCCACCTCATTCGGAGAAGTGGGCGCCTAGACCACCACCTCCTCCTCCCAAGCCGAAGCCTGAACCGGAGCCCGAACCAAAACCAGAGCCCAAGCCCAAGCCCAAGCCCAAACCCAAGCCAGAACCCGAACCCTCAACTTCTCAACCAGATCCCACGCCACCGCCAACTACAACCCCGCCCCAAAGCGAGCATCCCACTGAACCTCCCACACGTCCCACTCCACCCCCTTCTCACCCGCACCCCTCGCCCCCTCCTGTGCCTGAGCCCGAGCCACCAATGCTCCCTGACTTTATCGGTTGGCCCCTTTGTCTACTTGGGCTAAGTGCGATAATAGTAATGAAGCGACGTGCCGACCGGAGGAGAGAGTTGCAGGCGTTGCTAGGCGATGGCCTACTCCGAGTTGATGCGGACGGAGATGGGCGTTATCGGGACCCGAGAACTGGGGATGATAGATCAACCATTTACGGAGGCGCGTCCAACTACGGAGGTACTAGCTCTGGAGGTGGAGGTGCAACGAACCATAGAGGCACAACAAACTATGGGGGTTCGTCCATCCACGGGGGTACGACCAATCCTGGGTACACGACTCAGAACTATGGCCCACCACCAAGTTACACTCAGCCTCCGTCCTACCACGCTGGTCGAAGCGTCCTATCGGGGACATCTACGAATTTACCTTCTTATTCTGATGTTGCTCGCGAGCAGCGGCTGCGTGCCCTACGAACCGCGGCATTTGTTGCTCAACAGCGTACGCGGCGTTAGGAGTTTATGTTGTGTTTTGAAAGAAAAGTCATGTATTGTCTTGTATATCGATCGAAATAAAAAATGTTACTACAGGCAGGTACCGATGCGGGTATTTAGAAAGAAAGGGTTGCTCCTGCGCTAGACACGACATCCACGACCTTACTGGCGTCAATGAGGTCGTAATCGTAAGGAGCGGTGGTGAATGTGCCTTTTCGTGTCAGACAATTAGCAACTATCACGACTGCGCGAATGAATGGTACGTACCAGCCTCGGCGGTGTTCTCGCCATCTCCAAAATCATTACCATTGGCTACCGCATATCCAGAGTCAGTAGAGTAGAGTGGCTTCTTGATGTTGCTATTCACTCAATGAGTACATATGTATAAATATCGTAAAGGGCCAATACCCTACCTGAACACATTATTCTCGACGAGGAGTTGGGCGCCGACCCGGGTGTTAATGCCATCGTTAGAGTCATAGTAGCTACCGGAAACTCGCTGAGTGCTCACCTATGAGCCTAAGGGGAAGTACTCACTAGTTGTTGAAAATATGGCCCGTGCCGAACCTGAAACTCGGGAGACGCGAGTTCAAGTTGTACCACTTGTTAAGGGCATATGTGACAGTAATTGTCTTGTCTTCGTCCTCGTTGCTATCAGAATGACCAACGAGGGACGCCTTCCAGTGGTTGTGCAGAACAGAGTTGGTAACAGTCACATAGGTACTGCCGTGAGTGATATCGAGCAATCCGTCATAGTAGTCCTTGTCGTGGTCCTGGTCCGAGGACAGATCGAGATGATCGACCCATACTTTGGTCGAAGCCTGAATGCCGATCGCATCGCCAGCGTCGGCGAGGACTTTGCTGATTTTCAGGTTCCGGATGATCACATTTTCCACATCCAAGACGCGCAGACCGACACCCTCGAGAGCAGCCCCGGATGCACCGATGACGGATTTATTAGAACCGACTTTGACGACGGTGTTGCCAGAGATTGTACCAGAGATAAGCACGATCTTGGCGGTGTTATCAGATACAGCGTTGGTGAGCCCGTCCAAGGAGGTGACGGTAATACTGGAGCCTCCGGAGCCACCGGTTGTTCTGTAATTAGAGGTCGTTGGGCAATGCAAGAGATGTGCGGGAAGATATTACTCACTTGCCGAGGGCTGCGTAACCGACGGTGGCAACATCACTGGTAGATGCGCGGCGCACAACAGTCGGGGAGGCGACAACCAGTTGGATTACCACAGCAAGGATAGTGAATGAGGAAGTTAACTTCATATTTCTTAGAGAATGAGTGTTGGTATGCTTATTGAGTGAGTGAATGCGAGGTGTTGTGAAGCAAGCAGTTTGTTGGACACACCGTCCGATTGCAGAACATCTTTTATACTCCAAGGATAATGCCAGATAATTGTTGTAAAGGCAGATATGCCTCGCCGTCTAGTACAAGATAAATTAATGTTACTTCATTTCGAAGCTTCTTGTTGTGAAGTTAAATGCATCTACGATGCTAACCGCAGCTACGATCACTTCGATGATTGATCACGTGTGGTGAAACATAGAACGAGATGATATTCCAAGCGGATCGCCAGGCCTAGGAACCTACTACTCCGCAGCACAGAGAGTACATGTCAGCTTAAGGCTCAACTGGCCAGCTCGGGCAGCCGTGCCGAACCCCCCTAGAGACGAGTTTGCTAAACGGATCATTGTGGGATAAACCAAGTAAAGCTTATTCTCAGAGTACCCCTCAATGGTATCGCAAGAGGTGGAAGAGAGAAGAAGCCCGTGTATTGTCAAGGGCGGATGCGAAGCTGCTAGGTCAAATATGCCCCTAATTAGCGGCCTGAATACCGTCGGTAAATTACGAAGTATGGGAACCACTAGAGTGCCAAGTCACAGTTCTTGTCGAATTTATTTCCCCAACCTGGAATTTTCATTGAGAGGGTGTCGCAATAGGAGCTGCGGGTGGTGGAATGTACGGTATCAGTCGTTCACAACAGCCGAACGAGTATATAACCGAGTCTAGTCACGGGAGTCTTGATTTTGTTAAATGGAATATGCGATAAGGCTGAGGTGAGAGTTCGCTGATGGTAAGCCATGTTTGAGCCGTGAGTATCGTCGCGCGAGAAAAACGGAATCAGCTTTGGAGCCGGAGGGCCCATTTCAAATTACCTGGTAAGCGCCGGCGCTTGAGCTCCGAACCCCAATGAAAATATCACGCTTCGCACAATGACCAACCACCTAGCTGAGACTGTCGATGATCTAGTTTCTTCTATCGTCGATCTGGAGGATGTACTGGCTCCTCTGCTAGCTGTACCTCTTTCGGAACTCAATAAGCAATTATCATCGCCACTGGACCGGGCTAAACTTCAAGTGTGGCTGTCGTATGTGTTGAACGACCTTGTATGGAGTACGTTGCAGTTTTAATCTACTGCATTCATATTATTAACTTTAAGCTCCAGTAAACCTCAGAGCGAAAGGCTTCAATCCAAACAATCTGGGAGGCGGCGAAACACATGATGTAGTTGGAGAACTGGTGAGCTCTTAGTATTTCTATCGTGGAAAACCTAACAACCATTATCACCATAGGACCGTGTCAAGTCATATTTTGCAAAGGTTAAAGACGCAGAGAACCCCACCAAGCGTGAGTGGCTATTGGCTTACACATAATTCACTCTCTCAACTGCGGTTTCCAGGAACTTTGGCGGTCGACGGGAAGGTTGCTAATAGATTCATCAAACATGCTCTGGCTTCCGCAATCTCACAAGAAAACTTTGCGAAACCGACTCATACTCGTTTTGACGAAAGTGGAAACGCTACTTCTGAACCTCCTGCTGCGGGGCCCTCGAAGAACGAGCCCGAGGAGCCCGAGAGTAGTAGCAGCGATGAGGAACCCGCAGCCGGGACATGGAAGGCCAAGAAACGTGCTCGTGAGGCGGATCTCGCGACGAACAATGCCGACCAGGATTCAAGTGAGGATGAGGATGAACCGATGATGGGTTGGGAAGAACCCGAGGCGGCTTCCTCGAAAATTGTCCCAGCGGACAGTGCAGGCCCTTCGACTGACCCAAGTGGCAGGCCCAAACGGCCTAGGATGGATCCGTTCGCTGGTCAGTTTGGTAATACCTCATTCGTAACTTTAACTTATAACTTTGTGATCTAACAGGTTACAGCGGAGCATCCTCCAAACCGAATAAGCCGGAACCCGCTGGTACCTCCCTCGCGCCAGAGTCGAGAACCGAACCCGTGGCGACTAAGGACTCTCCTACGCCCCCATCGCCCTCTCCTTCCAGTGGGTCCGCATCAGCTTCCACATCCACATCCGCCCAAAAGAAGACTCGTCGGACTAGAAGAGGTGGGCGGCGTGTGGATCAGCGGCGAGAAAACAAACGAGAGAACTTGGCGAGGGAAGCTCTGGAACGGGCTGCAACCAAAAAATGAATATAGATTCTGGCCTGGTACGCCAACATGGATTCTTGACACAATTTCTCCTATATTTTCCCTTGCATTCCCGTCGACTACGAATACTGCTCGCAGTCTCTGGAGTGGATCTTTGCGGCACCCTCATTGTATTAGTGTAACGTGCGGAAGAATAGTAACGACTCCTGGTGCTACCAAGCAACGAGTAATTTATGTGGTTAGAGCGAACATCCCCAATAGTTCGTTCTTCAATGCATTTCCTTGGTTGATTCTGGGTTGTACGTTGAATAACACCAGATATTTTCGTTGTTTTATATATTAGACTTCCCCACGTTGGCGAAGTGCACATATAACCGGCCTAAGTTCTGACGAACATCCTTTGGTCGTCCATCGCATTTTGGCTATAATCTCAACCTGACCACCGCAACGACCTGGCTGGCTCTTGGATGGCCTGCAGCCAAGCACGTGTGGGGATTCCCGTGTGCCGTGTCAAAAAGGCAGTCTCTCATCCGCATATAGGTGATGGCTAGGTCCACGGTTGCGTCCGCCCCAACAGCACCTACGTGGCACTACACATCTCGCCCAACTCCTGCGACCATACATCCCTCCCTTATCATGAACCTACCTGATTCTGACCCAGCACCTTCTGCGGCTACGAGGATGTTGGCTATTCCCGAGCTTGCGACCGCGGTTTTGCGGACTAGTTCTCAAAATGACCTCGCTAGTATATCTCGGGCATGCCGTCTGATGTTCGATATAACTATCCCACTACTTTGGAAGAATACTACAGCAGGTGCCCTGTTAGAGCTTCTTGAACGTGAGGATGTTTATGAGGGGATACTCAATGGGGAAAGTTACAGTATACTATCGATGTATGTTCCAAACGGGTATAGATTTCAATTGCACCACTTAGCTGACAATGCTTCACTGTGGCAGGAGTTCTTAGCTTATACTTTGGACGGACCATTTGAACGATTCGATATATATGCGCTGCATGTCGAAGTTCTGGAAATATACGAAGTGGACCTCGATTGGTGCTGGTGCCGTACATCCGATTGGCGCGCTTTGCGCCGAGAGGCGAACGCACGCAGCGGTGGTCTGTTGCCTAAACTAAAGTCAATGCATTTCATGGAAAACAGTTCCGCTATGCACGGAATCATCGAGTTGGAGTGGGTAATGGCATTCGCTACGCCCAACCTGGAAGAGGTCTCCCTGGTTCCAGGCGTCTCTTTGTCCGAGCCGACTATTCCA
>WSTI01000124.1:0-13813 GCA_019616915.1 Ceratobasidium sp. 423
CCCGGCTGTTCTCGAAGGAGGCACCTCGTGCGACCAATATGTATGTGACGGGCCTGCAACAGCTCCTAGGTAAGTGGCTGCCTTATCCTGACTCTATTTTTATTCACCTTGACAATTGATTCATCTTAAACCACCAGGTTTGCACTAAAAGGATGTACATGTTAAATCCAGCGAGCCCGATTCGTGAACTCGATTGACTCTATTGACGACTCTATGTTATCTATGTAACATATATGCTCTTATATTCTCGCTGTCCAGGTCTTATACGCAATGTATGACTGGGATTAATCATAGCGGAGTTTTTGATAGACAGATAACCACAAATTTTACCTGTACAGTACTAGTACATACGACGGGAGGACCGATACCACAAGTGGGATCAACAACGGCAGACCCAGACGAGCGGCACGGGTCACGTGAGAAGACCCTTGGACCCCTCACAAATCCTGGCTTCATAATGGGGGGGGAGAGACCTTGTCGAGCAAGGTGATTTAGTACTCCCGAATCTCGTGGTCTCGGGTTTCCCACTGCCATACCCGACGAAAGAGTGGCCAGTCCTGAATCTTCAGGCCACTACCTGAACAAGTTGAAATTAGTGCAATTACCTAATCACTGAGATGACCTTGGGGCATACATTCGTTTCGTAGCCAATAAAGGTTGACAATGCTCCCGAGTAACTGCAACCCACCACATGGGTTGTTTGTGTATGCAAGTTTTGGCATGATGGTGCCGCTCACTCGAATGCCCAGAGTAAATTCGAACGTCCTTTCGCTTACCCCGGTTAAGCAATGTCCCTTGAACTTGCTTTGCACGTGTCGCCCACTAACTGCAAACAAAGTCACAGATGTCGCGCTCATCCCATGTCCTCTTGCAAGTAACCCGTCTTGATAGCCATTACATGTTGTTAAGCTAGAATGCACCAAGAGAGTCACTCCTTAGTCACACCATTTCTTACCACACACCGACATGACGGGTAGTATAAAGTGGGCCCTTCGGCGAAAACCTCGAGCTGTGCTAACTTACCTGACTTCGGTTTCTCATCTACCCTTTTCCCTACTCACCTATACATTCGTTAACTTGCACTTGAGCCCAAATGGATTTCGTTTTCACCATCGCCTCTCTCCTACTCTCCACCTCTACTAGAACAGTTGAGAACCCCACCGAACGGGACGATAGCCCCAAGGACTTTGGTGGGAATAGCTCTGGGTATTGCGTAATTGCATAGGGCGGCTTTACTGTTGACCATTATCCTTGTCAATGTGAGCTCCCACCAATTGGATGGCCGCATACATGAACTGATCATCCTTTCCCACAGAATACTCAACCCCACCACCGGAATTCGCTCTTTACAGTTATCTCGTTTGATTCCTTTAGTGAACTTGCTTTATCATCTGTGCCGATATATATATATATGCATATTTACATCGTCGTAATAAAACTTGCTTTGTTGGGTAGTATATGGATTCACATATTCCAGATTCATTCCGAGCAAACATGTGGTATTCACAAAGGATTCACTATTTCCCTCATGTTAGGGCCAGTTGTTCCACGCGGATCGAGACTCATGCGCTGATAGGATTGCTGAATGATCATTCCATGATGAACATTCTCGAGATTGATATTCCCTAGCCGGGTGGGTGAACCAGGAATTTCAAATAAATGCGACTTGGTTCGAGTTATGTTTGTGCGCTCAGTTAGGCAGCAGGTTGCATGGTCTCATCCCCGAAACTGCGATCAGATGTGAATGCGTTTCGATTACATGCCTCCTGTTTGAGCCTCGCACACCGTGTCGAACAGCCTCGCGAAAGCTTGGGCTCATATTTGCACCTAATATAGTTTGACACCTAGGGGTCGCGTAATGAGGGCTATGAACGAAGGAAAATCTTGTGATAGAGCAGATAACGAAGAATCGGGTGAGAATGCTTAGGGCCGAAATATTATTAAGAAAGGCTGCTGAAATGCGTGAACACTTTTCCAGTTGCGAACATGCGCCTTAGTGTTTGTCGGTCAGGCTTCACCGAGGGGATGCACGGACTTAGCACTCCCCGCCGGTGATACCGAAGAATTAAAGGTATATCCTTTCAGGCTATGACTAGAATGGTAGGTCCAAGTACTTATTCGCACATGTTATAAACAAACATTTACAAAGCAAGCGTCGGGTGACATATCGGCGGGGTAGACGGGCCCCAGAAAGATGTCCCAGTCAACTGCCAACTATCATTTCAATGAAACTATCAACAATGCAGTGATTAGCTTCAGCAAGCTTATTGAATGGCGTCGAGGGGCATGAAGTGCCAGCCGCGGCAACCCCATCTTTCTCGCACCGCCGAGCGATCGAGACCTGAGGGCGTATATCGGTCCAAGAACCCCCAAATGGCGAACCGTAATATTTGTGTCGAACGAGGTGTGCCTAGGGACATATTTATCAGCAGGATTAACACTTTGGTAAGTTACCTCGTTGAGTAGGTAGATCTCGGACTTCCGACTCAACGTCGGCATGTCGGTCGGCGTTATGCCCCAAGACTCAGGGTTGGCATTCAAGAACTCGGAATATTGCAGAAATTAACTTTTCTTCTTTTCGGGAGAAATGAGTGTGTGAAAGATGAACCCAACGCAATGCGGAATAAATACGACATGCTCGACTCGGGCCGAGCGTTTAGATGCCGAGCGTGGTGGGGTTGAAAGTGCATTTATTTAGCTGATAACTCGTGATTTCACAGATATATGCGCATTGGTTTGACTAAGAGGAGCGCGCCTCGTGGAACCTCTTGGCTGCCTCATTGAAGTTGATAACGTTCCAGATGGCCTTGAGGTACTGCCGGCGGGGTGTCAGACGATTCCGACTGGGATGAAGGAGAATGGCTTACGTCAGGCTTCACGTTCTTGTACTGAAGGTAAAATGCCTGTGAAAATTATACGAGTTAATTATCGGAATTGGGTGACGATCCTGCCGAGTTGACGTACGTGCTCCCAAATGTCGACACCAATAATAGGAACATGCGCTAAGAAATTCTCAAGATAAGTCTACCCAGGCGGGGTCAGCGGGGTCACTTACAGAGCAACGGATCTTGGTTAGGAGTGGTCACGATTTCGAGTTTCTTCGTGAACTCGTTGTATCCCTAGAATAAGCACACGTGAGTCGCATGGATTCGAACTAGACAGTGGCAGGCTACTCACAAGCCATCCCCAACCACTTCCTTGGATCGCAGCAGTCTGTTCGTTGAATTTTTTGGTTAGGGTGTCCACACTTCCGAAGTCCTTTTCGATCGCCTTCTTGAATTCACCGTCCTCGAGCTTGGTCTCGGGAGAACCAGTAGGGGCTAAGTTCTTCCAAAACAGCGAGTGGTTAATGTGACCACCACCGTTGAATTTGAGAGCAGCCTGGAGTGCGATGCGTTCCTTGACTGTTGGCGCCTTGGCATGAGACTCCTCGGCAGCGTTCAGCCCATTGACATAGGTCTGGTGGTGCTTCTTGTGGTGAAGGGTCATAATCTCCTCGGAGATATGCGGCTCAAGTGCCTGCATGCACAAAGTTGACTCGCATAATTGCACGGTGTACCCGACATACTCACGTTATAGTCATACGGCAAATCGGGGAGAGTGTGGATCGATGCTGTCGCGGACGCAGCGAATGCCCGACGCGCTGGGATACGGACAGCAGTACGAGCAAGTGCGAGCATGGTGAGTGGTGGTGGTGGTTGCGAGCGATTTGACGGCGATGACGTTGGGTAATGCTTATTAAGCCGATTACAGTCAGGTCGGCTTCCGATTTGTTGATGTTTGCAAAGGCAAATTACTAGGATGACCGCGCTGACCAAATCTCATCAAGAGTCTTTGTTCGATCCACTCGGTACATCTCCTAGCCTCTTATTGATTCAGTATGATCTTTCATCTCCGTTTTCTCCTGTACTTGGGCAAATCGTCAAGGATTTATTGAATAGGTAAGTGAGAGTTGCTCGCCCAGGAACCGTGGTTGATGCTATTGGGGCGCCAGCCAAACGCAGGTAATATTTATATCGTTCGTTTTACCCCTTAGGCAGTACCTAGGGCATCTCGATTCTCCTCTACTTCATACACTCGATTACAGTAGCGCTGTTCCAAGCTATAGTGACGAACCAATTCCCGATTTAATCTCAGTAGTGGCGGCCAAATTATCATCGAGTACGTTGGACCCCGGAGCTGTTATGAGCTTCGCACTAAAGTAGTGGAGCAGTACCTAATGGCCGGATAGCCTTGGTAATCGACTCGGCGGACACAATCCTTGCCGATTCTGGTTCGCAAGCAAACACATTTCAAGTTTTGTCACGGATATTCGGACAAATCGTACAGCATTCAAGTTCCTCTAGATTGGTCCTACCCGTTTCGTCCCGATCCCCTTTACTCCCGTCACTGATATCGACGAGCTTCCAAGCTCGCGTTCCCAAGTCCCGGCCTTCATCAATCCACACCCTCATCCACTTGGTACTGCATTCACCCGTACTTTTGTCCCATCTCATGCACCAGTACCACTTGACACTTCCCCCGGTCGATACTGTTCCTGAACCTTCCACGTCTCGATTCTGGTCGGTATTCAGCCCAGTTGCTCGTCGCGGTACAGGAGAGCGGCTGGCTATGGCGGTTGGCCCTGAAGAGCTCGGCGAGACATCGAATACTATAAATCAATCGACAGACCGAGATCCAGACTCGGGAGTGGCCGAGATCAACACTAGGTCAAGGGCAGGAGGACAAAAGGGAGTGCGCACAGTGCTACGACCTTGGCGGTTCGACCATGAACAAAATCGGATTGGGTGGTGTGGGTGGAGCGATATTCAAGGTTTGCGCGCGTACGAATCGCATGATCAGGTGAGCTCATACGCATAGGTTTTCGGAAGATGGACTTATTGCCTTTAGGCCGCTGCGGGCACAGCTCCCGGTATCGATAATTTATCATTTAACCTTCAGCTTTCGGACGCGCAGCAACAAGCACGGGCAAGTGTACCGCTCCCGTACACAAACGAAGCCAAAGGTGCACTTGACACCATATACTGGGTTATATGCTCTCTAACACGCTCCTTAGCTGGCGACAGTGAAATCATTTACATTCCCGACCAAGCTGATGATTTTGACGACGATGATCCCGATGATGATTTGTATATATGAAAGCAAGGGATAATACATTTCAATGACTGATGCAATGTATGTAAAGCCCAACCGGAAATCCGCGACGGCCCCCGTGTTGCATGCGCAGACGGATCCGACGCGCCGAGGATTACTTAGCTTCGGAGGATGAGGCATCTATGACTGAAGGCACAGCCTCTGGCTAAATTCCAATTCCGGTTTAATGAGACGTCATAAGGTTGCCCTGGGTCCCACCAACGACTACCACCACCGCTCCAAACGCAACTCAACACCAAGTAATGTCTACCCCATCTGAGGCTGGCGCTGCTGTCCCCCAAGCCCAGAAGGGCACATGGTGAGCCTTGTTGTCCGACGCGCGTGATGGGGTGTCGTCTGGCAACAAGTCCACTGACCATATATTTCTGTGCGTGTACAGGACTTCCTTCGTCAAGTCGTGAGTACTATTTGTCCGAGGCTGTACACGAAGGGCTTAACGACTGTGGCTCGTAGTCTTGCTTCGTTCACAGGCGATTTGTCGTCACTGACGGCTCCCCCTTTTATTCTCTCTCCTGTGTCGCTGACTGAGTTCCCTGGTATGAAATGTTGAAAATTCGGCCACCCTAGCGCTAATCCAGCCACTAGCTTACTGGAGCGAGCGACCGGAGCTCTTCTCCGCCATCGCAGACGCCAAAACGGAGGCTGATAGGGCCAAGGCTGTCCTGAAATGGTTCATCGTATGTAACGCGTTCACCCCCTATCCTACTACTTACTAATCGCCACACAACCTAGTCTACTCTGAAGAGCCAATACACGTCGCGAAATGAGACCATGGGATCTGAGAAAAAGCCACTGAACCCCGTTCTCGGCGAGTAAGTCTTTATTTAGGGATGTATCCATTTAAAGCACGGTCTGATGAATATATTAGGCTGTTCTATGGATATTGGCCGGACAAGAATGGTCGTGGAAAGCAAACGATTGTAGTAGAGCAAGTTTCTCACCACCCTCCTATCGTACGCGCCAACTATTTTTCACATGCGTGCTGCCACTCATCACTCAAGTTATTTCTAGACCGCCTACTACCTCGCCAATGAGGCCAAGGGACTTTCCCTGCAGGGCCACAATGCGCAAAAGACGACCTTTAGTTCCGGTGCCATTATCGTGCGGCAAGTTGGCCACGCGACTCTTACCCTGAAGCTGCCATCTGGGTCCACCGAGAAATACTTGATCACCCTTCCCAAGCTCCGAATTGATGGGATTTGGTACGGTAGTCCATACATCGAGTTGACCGAAACGTCGTACATCGCGAGTAGCACCGGCTACGTCTCCACCATTGAATACTCAGGAAAGGGGTATTTCTCCGGAAAGGCGCATAGCTACAAGGCTACTCTGAACGGACCTGGTGGTAGCACCATCGATACCTATGAGGGCCAGTGGGACTCCCAGTCGCATGCCAAGTCGAATAAGCACATAGCATTCACCGACGTTTCCGGGCCCAAGGAGGAGATCACCGTTGGTCCCCTGGAGGAGATGAACGAGTGGGAAACCCGAAAGCTATGGAGACATGTTGCAAAGGGAATTCGGGAGGGTGATTTTGTGGCTGCGAGTGAGGATAAATCCCGCATCGAGAACGAGCAACGACAGAGACGAAAGGATGAAGCCGCAGCCGGTACCCCATGGCAGCTCAAGCACTTTGTGCATGTCGACAACGATGAGGAGTGTAAGTTGAATTTATTTTTCATCCTCTAGCATAGTGAAGACTCACGTTCTTTATTAGATGAGAAGCTCGGGAAGCTATTCGACGCTGCCCCGGCGACAGAGGACGTGTATGTGTACCAGCACAATGGCCCGGCGCTGTAAGCCCGGAACACTGCCCCCTATATCTATAGTGTGAACTAGATGTCTGCTCCTTAAGTCATAATAGTGATATAGCCATCAATACTATCCTATGTATTTCAGTCCGTCCTTGCACGAACGCAACCTTCGATCATCAGAGAGGCTAAGAAGTTCCATTTCGGAGGCGCATGCACAAACACATGTAAACATGAACCGTGGCTCTGCCTGGATACGCCCTGGCTTTATAGATCCATCCTTCAAGGCCTTAAACACCGTACTTGAAACGTATGGTGAGTCCCTCGCACGATATACCTTTGAAGAAATATATTGACCGATACATTATTTCAGAAAGGCGATAGTAATGAACCCCAACAGATAGGCGTGCCCGAGGACTGGGAAAGTGACGCCAGTTCCCGGAAACAAGACCCATCCTCCGAAAATGGTGGTTTGCTCCCGCCTTCCAAGCGAGCCAGGAAGGAAAAATACGCCAATTACGTTCCTGAAGAAGAAACTATCCGGAATGACTATTCACAGCGCTACGTTGATGGTGGGGAGTGGCCACAAAACTGGGTGTTGGGTGCTAAATTGGAGCAGAGATTTGAAGAGTGAGTGCCATATGATTCTATTAGTTGTATCTGACAAGACTTGGAATATAGGTACCCAAAGCAAAGACGACTACTCGACCTCAAACGTACTGCAGTGGCGAGCACCGCTCACGCTCCCATGCACCTATCAGCTTCAGACCTAACAACACTCGTTGAGTCGCAGTGCAAATTTGACGTCATTCTGCTGGACCCTCCAGTGAGCGAGACGACCGACTCGAGCAAAGATTTCACTTGGAACGATGTGCAGGCGATGCCTATCCCTGCGTTGGCTGCTGAACCGGGTTTTGTTTTTATGTGGGTCGGGAGTGGGGCTGGAGACGGCCTCGAGCGTGGGCGAGAGGTTTTGGCGCGCTGGGGGTTCAGGAGGTGTGAAGATGTCGTGTGGGTCAAGACTAACAAGAACGAGATTCGTGGTCCCGGTGTAAGTCTCCCTCTTTCTCATTCTATCAAATGGGGAGCCTAGATAGAGATTGATTGGCTTTCACTAGGGGGACGTGCCTACTACTTCGTTGCTCACTCGGACAAAGCAACACTGCTTAATGGGAATAAAGGGAACAGTCCGTAGGTCAACGGACAGTTGGTTTGTGCATTGCAATATCGGTAGGTCGTGATTAGGTTTCAAGGTCTAAGATGTGCTGACAGACGATCAAAATAGACACCGATGTCATCGTTTGGGACGGCGATCCAACAGGTACGGAGTTCCTTGGTTACTCGACTCACATACTAGTGTGCTAACGTGCATCGCAATACTAGATCCAACCCGGAAACCCCCAGAAATGTATTCGTTGATCGAGAATTTTTGTCTGGGAACCCGTCGACTCGAAGTCTTTGGCAAACAGACCTCCCTTCGACGCGGCTGGGTAACAGTTCTAGCTGCAAACGCAGGCACGCTGCCAAAGGAACAAGAAGGCACCGGCGACGATGCACCCGCACCCGTTCAGTGGGACAAAGCTACGTGGGAGACATCTGTCTACCGAGAAAATGGGAAATACGTTGTACCAAGCTCGCAAGGTACGTACATACCGGCTGGAATTTCAGAACCCAAACTAGACTAAATTTACGAATTCTAGAAATCGAAATTCTGCGTCCAAAGTCACCCCAACGCCCGAATAACATGAACAATATGTCAAATCCAAACGGGAAACCACCGTTCCCTGCCGTTCAGTCTCCACACCCTCAACCGCCTGGATCCGGTATGCTTGGAAAGCCACTGCATATGGGGTTCCAGCAGAACCCTTCGATGCCCGGTCGGCCGGGCGGGGGAATGGGTCAAATGGGTCCCGGGCCTATGGGAATGGGAATGCCGATGAACGTCAACATGGGAATGGGCATGGGTGGAGGTCCTGGTATGGGTATGTTTGGCGGTATGCCAAATATGATGGGCGTCGGTCCTCAAAATGGTATGATGCCAAACGCAGGAATGATGGGGAACAACATGTTTGGAATGGGCGGAGGTATGCCCGTTGGAATGCCCAGTCATGGAATGATGTTCAACCAGAACTTTGCGCCCGGTGGATTTGATGGCGGAATGGGCGGGGGCGGAAATATGCCATTTGATCAAATGAGTGGAGGGGGGCCCGGATGGGACGGCAGCCAGCGCGGACCATTCCAGGGTGGGAACCCCGATGGTATGATGCAACAGCAGATGTTCATGAATAATATGATGGGAAATGTTCAGCTCCCGCCTAGGTTCAACGGGAACATGAACGGTGGATTCTGAGTCGATTTTGCTAGAAGGACTTGGGACTTTTTTGTACATTTCGATCAGCATAAATTGGACTTATATTTGCACGCGAAACGTAACATAACCACCACAAGCCTAATGAAAACAGGATTCAATCCCGAGTTCCAGTTCACAACAAATGAGGAGAAATGCGTCGCAGGCGCCTAGTCTTCGTCCATCTCCGCGGCCTTGCGGACGAGCCCCCGGACCTTCTTGCGATATCCGGTAATATCAGTGCGAACTTGAACCTGATCATTCCCATTCGAGATGAGACGAATGAACTTGGACTGACAAAGGTACTTACTGCAGCGTCCACATTCGCGGGACTATCCGTGTTCGGCGTATCAGAGCTCAATAATGAAATGACGCTAACGAGCTAATACGAATGAATGCGCATTCAATACCCTTCTCCATGCTCTCATTGATTCCAAGAAACTCACGATCGACTCTACACCGTGAACTGGCAGCCAACGCTCACTGGCTTGTTCAAACCCGTACTGGTCTTCTCCTGGTGGGTGCTAAATTTGAAATCGAGTCAACGCGTATCCGACTGATTAACTTCGTTTTCGGTCATTACCAGAATCGAAATGCAGACTCTCCCATCGGGGTAAACTAGGGAGCCGTGTTAGATACATATATAGGTTTAAAGGCTGAGTAAACGCACTATTCGGGTGCCACATCGGGGTTATGAAACGCATCTCTGGTGGTAAGAGCGGGAAGTTCTAGCGGGGTACCTTGATGAGTACTCCAGAACGATTCTGGATGGACAACATACATCGGGAAATGTGAGTCGGGCTTTGAAGAATCCACCCTCGCTGTGTACGCAGTTAGCCAGATCAAACTCGTTAAAAACGCGTTGTTCGACGTACTACAAGGTGTCGGGAGGTCTGAGAACGCCGATGAGCAAGCTTCGATAGCGGTACGATGATGTATGCACTTACCCGATGATCATGATCTCCCATTCCATGATATTACTATCATCGACGAGGCCTACACCAGAGTGTCAGATCGCGTCCTTGGCCGATTGCGAATGGTACTTGCCTGCAGAGAAACCTTCCACGGGATGATTTTTAATTTCTAATCAAGTCAAGACCAGTTGGTTGAATGTGCGATGTGCGAGCCACGAAGAGCACATACCCTGGAGTTGTCGCCTCAAAAGCAATTGAGGACCGCCGGGGCCACCACTTGGAGTACCGGGCTTAGACCCGAACGGAGTATGCGATGGAGTGGGCGTACTCATGCTATCACACTGCTATTCGTCGTCGTTGAGCGCTGGGCGTAGGTCGCTTCGAGATTCGGGCGCGGGGTAGAGTATGCTTATATCCACGTGACATGTTATGTACGTCGGTCCTTATTTGATAGGCTTTGGTAAGAGGCGCCGATGAGATGAGGCGCAACAAACGAATTTACAGAAATAACCACCTACTCTATATTACATCGTCCCCAAAGCCCAGTGAAATACACGGTGGTATAAATATATAATTTTACGAATTAAGCAAGTCAATGGTATCAAAGACGAAGTACAGAGCCCTATGGAGGGTATTAGTGGTTGTATGCACCACTTAGTGGCTGAAAACTCACATTGACGGTGGCTGGATCGTACCACCTGGGTTAAGTGATTACGCAGTATCCGTTCCTGCTATCACCAGCCCCCTTGGGGTCACCCTCGCGCTCGATTGGGTCCTCACCATCTCCAGAGACGGTAGAGATTGGGCGGAGAGCGATGTTAAAGATAGAATCCATATCGGGTCAGAGTGTGCGAATGAGTGTGTAAAGCCAAGTAGGTAAGTGAGTGGAAAAACGGCGGCGAGATGATTCGCAAAAGGTCTCGAGGGAAGAGAGGTGGAAGTTATCTTACCGAAGAGACTTACATGCGGCTTGTCTTTATGGTCAAACTCTAGCATGTGCGTTGGCAAGGCATACAAGGAGCAAGCATTACAACGGCTGCTTTTGGATTTATTACTATTTGGACTTCTATCGTGTGTACGTGCCATGTATTATTTTTTCGAGATGAGCACCGCCGAATTTGGATGTGGCTTTGTTCACATGCCCAAATAAGCCACTACAAACAGGCTTCGAGCGCATGAATGGGAGATGGAAGTGATTTTCCAAACAGGACTAGACTGGATCAGTCCCTGCACGTCTTTGTCCCTTTGTCCTTGAACTTTACTCCCGTACTTCGGCCCGACCTGGTATATCAAGATGCCCCTTGCGGCGGGGCTTCACTCCCTCATACCAAATCCCCCCTCTGCGCGCTCAGCCTTCCGCCCACCATGCGCACAGAGTTACCCGTTGTAGCGTTTATCTGCGTCGTGCTGGTGCTCATTCCTCTGCCATGGCACTGGCGAGCCCGCAATACCGCGACGCTCTCGATTATTTTCTGGCTTACGGCCATCAACTTAACTCGTGGTATCAACGCGATCGTCTGGGGAGGTAAAACCATCAATTATGCACCGGTCTGGTGCGATATTTGTAAGTTGTTGCTCCATTTGTCTTGTTCGTCTGCCTGACCCGGTTTCAGCTACCAAGTTGGTTGTTGGCGCAAACATTGCATTCCCTGCATCGACACTATGCATCTGCCGATACCTCGCTCAGGTCTCCTCTCCCCACCACACGATTGCGAATGCGGCCGACAAGCGTCGACGGATGATCTTTGAACTCTTTATGTGCGCAGTGCTGCCCGTCGTCGCGATGGCTCTTCGTGAGTTTCAACTATCATGGTCCAATGTTGATGTTGACTCGTTCGGGAACAGATTATGTGGTCCAAGGCCACCGCTTTGATATCCTCGAGGACTTTGGTTGCAACCCCGTATGTGATTTGCCTCCGCTCGGTGGTCCCAGTATTGATTTACCACATTCACCAGACTACCTATGTATCCATCGCAGCGCTCTTTATCGTGTACCTCCCGCCTCTCATTCTTGCCCTCATAACGCTGGTTTACGCAGGTGTGTAGTATTCGTGTGGCGTTTCAATAGGTTCTGACATTCGCTCTAGGCATTGCTTTGCGCTGGTTTGTTCACCGCCGTGCTCAATTTCAGGCCGTCTTGCAATCTAATCAATCCGGTCTTACAACTGGCCGATACCTTCGGCTCATTGCTCTTTCAATCACCGAAATGCTCTTCGCCACGGCAATGACTGTCTTTATCCTGGTCATTACTCTCGAGGATAACGGCATCCGACCATGGGTGTCCTGGGACTTTGTTCACTCTGACTGGCTCCGCGTCGACCAATTCGCCAAGGTTCTCGCCCCTCAATATTTCTGGGACCGCTACCTGTTGACCTGGTACCTGGTTCCCATCACTTCAGTCATTTTTTTCGCCTTTTTTGGCTTCGGACAGGAAGCTACGGCGGAATACCTCAGATACTTCAACTTCATCAAGACCAAGGTTTTCCGAATCAAGCCAAAGGCGCAGCCTGTCTTGCCTGTTTCGTAAGTGGCTGAACCCTATATCTGATTGCATGTCAAATTGACACCAGATGCTTCTATTTCTAGGGCGCGCGGTGGTATCAATACTATCAACTCGTCTATAATGAGTACTCCCGCTATTATCAAACTGCACACCGAGACGACGGTATCCCGAACGTCGGAAAAGTGGGATGAGGCGCCGGTATCTTCCGTACATAATACCTCACGAGCTCCCTCGCCTTCCGCCGATAACACCAAAGACAAGGATACACTGGACATTGAGTCTCGTCCGTAGGACATGAGCATCTCTTTCGTTTTTATTCGGGGATCATAGGTTACTTTCTTTGTTCTCTCTCTGTACATCGTTATCGTTTCCGCACATACCAGTCGTTTTCTTGTATCACATTATTGCTTTCTTTAACCGAACTCTGTTTGCCATAGTATATCTTGTTCGCCCTCGGCATTTGTTCACGGCTTGTATTATAGTTTATATACGGTCGTGCCAGTGTTGTAGGTCGTAGACTAAAATGATTATTCATTAGTTAAATTATGGCTTTGAACTTGAGCTGATGTTCATATAAATTTTGACTTTGTTGGCCCGGCCTTAGTCGGATCGTGTTTGATTTCGCTTGGTGTGGGCGCAAGGTACTTCGGCACGCTTCGCTTCACCCTACGTCCATTCTTCCTTAGATCCCCAAATCACGCCACTACTGTAAATTCTTGTGCATTCCTCCGGATCCGGTGTATAAACATCCGGTAAGTTATCCTCAGGGGATCTCGAAGTTTAAGAATTCAGTTATTACTAGAAACGGACCGCGGCCGGGCCATTGACCTTGCTTAGAACGCCGATTCGAGAAGACAGAGTCGCGTGATCTTGTATTTTGTTCGAATCCTATAAATCACAGGCAGGAAGACCAGATCGTTTCTGGGTGCAAGCTATGGAAACCAATGTCAGAAACTATACCACAGACCCCAATGTTAGCACCCGGCTGAGGCAACTTCATGTTGGCCCGACGATGATCGTCTGGCGCGGTGGGGATGATTTGGTAAGTCACTACTGCCCTCGACTGCGGCTTGGTAAGGTCGGCGACGCGCATATTACAGGGTTGGATAGCTTACCTCACGACTATATGCTCCGACATCCATGT
>WSTI01000125.1:0-13803 GCA_019616915.1 Ceratobasidium sp. 423
AACTCTTGAAATACGATCGGTAAGCATTTCTGGAATTCGCAGGGACGCTCATTGTGCGTCAGCTCGTACTATCTTGCCGATACAATGCTTCAAGTTTGCATCACTCAGTAGACGTGACTAACCTAACGGTTATAACCCAATAAGTGAAATCGCGTTAGGCTTGGGTATATGCAGGAAACCAGTGTGTTATATCCGGTGGCGCGCTGTGACGAAAGCACGAATGATCGCTCTTGCAGCCCCAGAAACCCTGTACACAATCTCTAGTTTCGTGGTGTAACAAATTTGAGATGGCTGATTCAAAAGTCTTCGCTGACATCTCAAACTCTACCCGGATCCTGACTATAAAACCCAAGACAAAACCTGCAGTGACGACCACTATTCCCCGTGGGAACGATCACGTGAATGACAACACATATAGAAGATTCCATACAAGGCCAACTAGCCTTCCAAACTCGACGACCTAGGCAAAAGTCCAACCGGCACTGGGATACAATGGCACTGCAGCAACTTGACCCGAATAGCTTGGTACTAGCGTTGACGGTGAGTGGTTGGTTTTCTTAGTCTGGCTTTAATTTCGCCAGTACTCGGGACGTAAACCAAGGTTTAATACGGATGTTTCGGACCGACACATTAGACACTGAGTTTCGTGACTAGCCCATTCAAGGCTCCGAGATACAACCTCCCCATAAACTTATTCGGTATCTATGCTTTGGACAAAACCGAATCCAATGAGCCCCTAAGATTGGTACGTGTTCGCTGCTGCGCAATGATCCAATGGTAGATTCACTTACAAAAACTTAGTTCACCGCCATGGAAGGGGTCAGTGTATTCTTCGATATTCTTTACATGTGGAGGCACGATCAGAATGGGTAGGTATTACTAGGTTGATACATTATATGCACTCTATAACTCAAGATTCATGCACGATCGATCACTGTAGGTTCATCAAGCTCTTGACGATACTGTTAACATTGGGCAAGGTATAGCATTTAAAGGCGGGATATTCGGCGAATATACTTAACGCCTACTCTATTAGATTCCCACGTTCCTCATCCTGCTTCAAACACTCAAAGCGCGAGGTGACCAATATGCCCACTCCATCGGTGGTGGTGCAGGGTTTCAAAGCCAGACTGGTATGGCTTCTTTAAATAATCTCGCGGGGTTAGCTCTAAAGTAGTTGTCAGTATGGTCCATGCCAGGAGGATTCCGCCAGGGGGGTTATGACCCAGTGGGCGATGACCTCGAGGGCGCAGCCCCTCCGCCCCCTCCACCAAATACGCACCCGGCGAACCCATCGCATCATCACCAGCCAATTTCACAAAGCCAGGCCCCCCAAGCGGGTGTTCCAGGGGGTTATCAGGCCTCATGATCATGAAGTTTAAGCGTAAACACGCGCCTTTCAAAATACTAGTCGCTACAAGATATATGAATATATAAACCCCAACCAAATGCAAAGCTCGTAGATACATTAGACGGCCACCTCTATGTGGTCTGCATCATTCCTCCCTCACGTAAATACATGAGGTTTCCTTCTCTTCTTCTGAGCACTCCAGCCACTCCGTTGAATTTTCAAATTCGGTCCCAGCTTCCCATCGACGCCAGGCCTCTGCATATGCTCGTTCCACATTTCTTGTCCACCTAGCAGTATCGAAAAGAGGCATGGTATCCCTGTTGAGATACAAGTTTCGCCGTAGATCAGAAAGCGCCCCGCGGCATTGCCTGTACCACCCCCCCTGGTCGTCCGATGCTGCGATAAAGCTCATGCTCTTCGCGAGATCGACTGCACGGTCCTCATAGTCTTTCAGGCTTGATACGATCATTTGGCGCCCATAACCAGTTGCATGGACAATGCTGGTAGCAATCCTCGAGCACATTTTGTGTTCATATCTTGGCCAAGTGACGATCGGAGTACCTCCCCATAATACGCTGCGAGATTATGCAAATTAACCATAGGCCAACGTGCAACAGGGGATAAACCAACTCTGTAGCGACCGTGTGGGCATTGCATTCAACAGTATCCAGGAACAAATCAGCGACGCGGCATCGCTGAATGTGAATTTCTTTTGGCGCCACGTCCGTGAACCTGATGCGCTTCGCTATTTCCGGACCTGCCCATAATTCTGCGCAACGGAGCAGATTTCCTTCGGCCAGAGTTGGAAAACGCAATAGCCATAGGATGCTCTTGGGAGCTCGACTTAGAATGCGCAGCCAGGAATTGAACACTACCTGAGGACGGATTTAGCGGCAGACATCGGGCTCAGTGAGCGCGAATATCCTACCGGATCGACCTAGAATTAAATCATGATGTATCAATTATATCGAGTTGTTGATGGTCAGAAGTCTGATTACGAACTTTGTAGAGCTAAAGGACAGACATAGTCAGGGGGTGTGCGACCTCGAACTTTGGAGACATACCTGATTGAAATTAGCGTAAATAATCCAATCACTTTGTGAGGGTAAGTAACTGAATGCCAGGGAGTGGTTTAAAGCTAACGTACTCGGGGATGTCCGGGAACGAGCTTCTGCGCAATTTGTGCCTGCGTATCTCTTCGAATTTCCAAATGAGCTCACTAGTGGGATTACGCCCATGCAAGGCGAGCGTGTTTTCCTTATCATCCTCGCGGAATGATTGTTTGTGATCCGTAACAAAACATGTATGCTACCCTAATAGTCAGATCACTAGCACACGCAATCGCAGGGGTGAGTGACTTGCCGGCATTAGACTAAAAACGTCAGTTTGAGTAAACCGTATAAAGAGTGAGAAAATTATCGGCACTCACATGAGCTTTTCCGAGCTAGAAGGAAAGCTGATTAGTCTTATTATGTAGCGCATATAAGATAGCATTTTGTCTTACAACATCCAATCCTCGGAAGTAGACTCGGGGTCAGGATCGATATCAAAATCGTGCTCTAGTGACATCGTCGTGAAGTGGTCTTGCATTCGTGAAGTTTTACTGCCTTTCTGCCGGCGCGCGCGCCATATCTCCATGGCGCTTCCAAGAGGCGAACAAGCCCGAGGATCGGCAAGAATATAGTCCGACCATCCTAGGAAAGGGGTGTCAATCGCTTTCTATTCCTTGGCATAGAGTGGTACATACCCGATGCCATCGTGCCCGCAAATCCCATTAAGGAGATAATGATGGGCGCTGGTCTTACAACAAATATATCGTTTCGCGCCCCCTTGGTGTAGCCATTCAGGTTGATCACTTTTCAAAGTTAGCCCGCATATATGAAATCTGACCTCCAAGTACTCCTTACGTATGTGGATCCCATCGTTTTGTATCCGCTCCACAATAGCTTGTGTGGACCAGGAACTAACATCCAAAAAGTGGTGGGCACTTATTTCTATTGTGGCTCGATAAATGGACCCGTCGGAGGCGGTTGTTGCGTAACAATGGATTTCGAAACGTTCCGCATTATGGAACCGGAACACAGATTGCATCAAGTGCCCTAGTGGGTGATTACTTGGTGCGTGTGAGATGTGGATGTCTAAACGCGTGACCGAAACTTACTTGAAATCACTAGAAATATATGCAACTTTAAGCTTGCCGTCATTAGGTGGAGGCGGAGGCTGGTATACGTGTGGGGGAAGCCAATCTTGGGTGAGAGCGAGATATGATGTACGAATTGCATTGCGATGGGAAACAATGCGGATCCTCCTCGTTGAGAGTGGCAGAGTGAACTAGAAGTGGTTTTTATTTTGGCGCCACGGACGACAAACATGCGCATACTCACAGTGTGAAATGGGAGGATGGAGAGGGCAAGAGGGGTTACCATCGCGGCAGGAAGTCTTGGCCGATAATACTTGGACACATCCAGTTTGCGGGCCTTCCCTTTGATGGAATATGTTCTAGATCCATACATATCCACGTACCAGCGTCGCTGCAAAACTCTAGAGAGCAGTTCAACAAGTCGCACAACCGCGCCTGCCTCGTACACGTGCTTTTCAGCGCGATCAAATGGACTATAGAATCTTTTCAAAGAGATCTCCCAGCGTTGTTTTCTCTCCGTGCCTAGCGGGCCCAAGCACGACTCAATAGTTTCCATCCATTGCTCCAAGGTACGATCCGAGGCAATTATTCCGGAACTAGCACGGTACCCACTGATGATCTGAGAGTCGCATACCTCCAGCAGCTTGTCCAGGAATCCGGGGGAACGGGAATTGGCTTGGTTCTCATTTGGTGTGACTATTCTACCACCCACATCTAGGTATAGATCCGAGCTAAGCCCCCCACGGCCTTGCCAATCACAGACAGACCCAAGTACGTTGGCCAATCCAATAATCGATTCAGGAAAGTAGGGGTTAGCGATCACGGCACGCTTATAGTACTCGATGGATTCGACAATTCTGCCGGCATCCTTAGTTGCGTTGGCGATATTGGCCTATATAAAGGGAAGTAAACATAGTGCATCAATGCCCGGTGAGCAGGCCAAACTAACTAATGCAATGTCGAAGTCTGGTTTAATTTCTAGTGCGCGCGAATACATCCTAGGACGCCCGGATCAGCGATCTGCGTATAAAGGCGCCAGCTGAGGAATTATGGAGGTTTTATGTAGGATATACACCAGCCAAAGCGTAGCACTATTAGAACGAACCCCAATACTCACCGAATGGCCTCGTCTAGTTTACCTTCGTCCTTTAACAGGGATCCCATATTGGTTAATAAATGAGGGTGGTTTGGATCGAGGATTAATCCCTGGTGGTAGTAGGTCCGAGCTAACAAAGGTCCGGTTAAGATCTCAAACGCAGGTTGTATAGTCGCGGAACCAGGTGGCCATACAAGGCAAGTAATACGCTTGCCTACCAAGGTTGATAATAGTATACCAAGGTTATTACATACGGATGCCGAGGGATGGAGAGCCAATGCACAGTAATAGAGTAAGAGAGCCGCAGAGAGGGAGGCACGAATGACAGGAACGCCATGTCCATTTGATGGGAGCGGATATGGGAGTGCATCCCCTCGTCTAGCCGCTTCCTGGAGATGTTTTGCAGCTGTAAGTAGTACGGTTGCCGTCATCCTACTAGCATTGGTCACGCTAGCCGGGAGAACTGCTGGGATAGCCTCAAGGTTCAAGTTACCTGCCTCATCAACAGCGCCAGGGAGCAATCCTTTTGTTGAAGAAAACAAGTAAGTCATTACGGAGAAGATGTTCTCAGGCTTGATGAATAACAACGGAAGCACGTTGTTCGAGGTGAGCGCATTCAGCACCGCATGTTGTGTGTTGTGAATGTGATACGGAAGATCTCGACTTGGATGACTCTTTATCTCTGCCTCAAGTTCGGGGATAGAGGGCAGATTCCCAGTCACGTAAAGCGCAGAAACAGCCAGCCCAAGGAGAAGGTCGTGCGTCGTCAAGTAAATGTCGCTCATTCCGTTTTCGATGTGTTTTCGCTTGTTCAGCATCAATTCAACAGCTGTGAACTGATCCCGAAGTCCAGAGAACTCTTTTTCGGGATTGGGGTCCTCAGTAATAGCCAGAAGAAACTTTAGATTGCCGCTGGTATAGAGGAGATTCTGGAGTCGGTGGGATTCCCCTGGCTGAACCAACCCAGTAGACAAGCTGCTGAGTATGTTAGGTCCTGGGACCGTTTGTTTCAACACAAATTCACAAATGTCTAAGGCTTGGCGTAACCGGGGCTGGTCTCCTCCCGGGGGTATGCTCATATCAGTTGCACGAGGAACACTACAGAGAACTCCAATTAGATTGTCCTACGAACGCTTTGTTAATGGTGCGCTAGTTGCCAAGCTTCCTTGAGCCTACTTACAACAGCGTCCCAATATGATGGACGGAGTTGAACAGCACGCCTCCACCACGATTCGGCGTCGTGCAAATTGCCCACCGCCCGAAGAGCTGTCGCAATATTGGACATAGCTTCCACCTAATGTGCATATATGCGTGAGTTTGTGGTACGAGTATGGGTTTTTGGCCCGCAACTCACAAAAATTGGATTCATTGTCAAGATTTCACGGTTTGTCCTTAGACTTCCTTCATAGTCATTCAATGCATATTGGACGCATGCGAGTAACAATGCGGTGGGCAAATGTGTTGGATGGAGAGCTCTCAGAGATGTGAGCATAGGAAGTAATTCTATGTTGTATATCTGCATAGGATCCACAGGCTCCTGCTCGCTCGTTTCAGGATCCAGCGGTCGAGCAGTAAGCCCTAGAGGGGGGCGATTCCCGGTGCCCGGGTGCTCGTACAAATTGAGGGCGTGGGCGAGCATAGCATCCCGCGTCAGCGATGAATTCAAAGGGTTAAATGGTACATGTATAGGGAGAGCAGAAGGATTGAGAGTTATGGGCATGAAGCCACTACTTGGTCCAGTTGGTCGAGCCACACCCTGCAGAGGGGCCGGGTGGCCCACGGCCGGAGGTGCCCCCGGAACAACCTGAGGGTCAGGTATAGGTTGGTGAGTGGGGCGAATCATCGGTGTAGCGGGTACTGTGTACTGAGAAATGTTTCCTGAAGGTCTTTGTGTTTGATATGGGCCGGGCAAAACATCTGATGGAGCAGCAAGTGGGCTACCGCTGGGCGCATGGGGAGTATCGTGTAACCGAGCAGGGAGCCCTTCGCGTCCCCATAGCCTTCCCGAAGAGCTGCGAGGGGCACTCCGGTAACCTCGGGGGGGTTGAGAAAGGCTGAAGGGCCGTGGTTTTCCAAACGCCGAAGTAGTCTCGCTAGGAAGTGTTTGCCGTCGGGGCACAGATGCGCCAGCGGAACTCTTGCCTGTTTTTGGCTGAACAGCTCCCGACGCCTGGTCCGGATCAGACTGCCTGAAACGCGTAGATGGTGATATCTCCTCCTGGAGTGGGACGGGAGCGGGACGAGCGGCGTCAGGTCGTGCTTGTTGGTGGAGCTTGGGCTCCGGCGAGTGTGGGTTTTCAGACGATGCAAAGCTGGATGGACGAGTGATATCTACGGGAACCGTCTGGATGGATATACCCGACGATCCTGATGTTACAGAGTCATGTCGCGCCTGCGCCTGAGCTGGGGGAGCATAGCCAACTGGCAGTTGAACGGCTGGTGTCACCCGTTGAGCAAGCTGAGCTGGGTGCTGGGCGTCTGGCGAAGGTACATTCAGCGGCGCGGGGGCCCGCCTTGGTGGAATTCGCGACATGCGGGCGGATCCGATGGGGCGAAAATGTTCCCAGAGGGGGGGATGGAAGCTAGGCCGGTCTCTCACTCTCATGGGGCCTTCCCCCACGTCATGACCGATGACGTACCCCGATATCTAGTGTCCCGTGTGAGTCCCGTGTGTCCCGGCACCACGGCCTAGAGCTCTCAGACCCACTTTTTCGGAGCCGAGATCAGCTCAAGTGCGTACTATGTCAACGGCATTGCATAATCGAACATGTCGTCACTACATATACGCATGTGCAAAGCAACCCGGGCTCCACACCTCACAACAGCAGCATAGGTCCGTAAATAACACGCATACGGTCAGCTGTCGGTGCATCTAGCGCGCCGCCTTGGATCGCTTTACCGTCTTGGATTTGTTCAATGTGCCTGTTCGGTCCAGCGTATATTGTTTCTGCAAGTTCTTGATAGTCTCGACAATTTCACCTATTTCAGCCGGGCCGAGGTCAACTACCATAGTTCAAGCACCTATTGGCCACCCACCTGCTTGCTTTTCATCCTCCGCTTCAAAATCGTACCGCTTGCTTCCACCGTCCCTGAGGACAACCAACTTGATGCTATTTGGTGCTTTCTTCGTCTTCTTACACCCCGTCACAGTCTTGATATGGTACGAGCTGGTCTTCATCGTATCCAAAAACGCACGGTTATTGGATGGCATAATCTAAGGTATGGCGAATGATGAGGATCGATGCGGAACCGAAACAATGGTACACGGCTTACATGGACGTAATCCCCGTCTATCGCGATGATTCGCTCGTGACGACCAACAAGCATTGGGATCTTGCGGTGCACGGTGAATTTCTATCAAAGATATTGGGAATTTGTCAAGCTCAGTTGTTGAATATCTTGATGGTTCCGACTTACCTTGTATGCTTCGCGATAATCCATCGAAGAGCTGAAACCTCGACCGGGATTTGCGTCTTGCAGCATATCAAAGATAGACGCTGTATCGGTTAATTGATTAGTTTACAACCGACAAGGAGGGGATTCGGAACTAACCATTCGGGTCCGAACTCCGGGGCACCCGTGAATGCTTGCCCAATCCGAGGCTATCTAGCAGAGATCGCTTCACCAAGAGGAGCTCTTTTGTTCCAGTCAAGCTGGCAACTGTGCGGTCGAGGGGAATCAGAATCGATGGGTTTTCGGTCATGAGGGCCCATTCCTTCGCATCTTGTAAACGTCGCTTTCGACAAACCTGCTCGAGCACATCCGCCATGTATGTATCAGCCGTGCTATGTGGGAAGCAACGAATAAGTATATCCTAGAGAGGAGGTCTCGTCATCGCTTACACATTAATAGTTGTGCTGTAATGTACGTCTGCCTTCGCTGCAACTTTAATTTTAAGGAAGATTGGGGGCCCTCCGGGCATCACGCTGGTAGTTCCGCCGAAAGATGCGCCAGTGAGGATATTGGATGTCACAACATCTGAGCTTGACATCATTGGTACAGGTCCTGTCTGACCAGCGGCTGTCCCGGGAGGAGCCAAGCCACCAGTAGTGTTCGAGTCCTGACGGGGTTTAGTCACCATCATTCGAGACGGACGGCGGGCAATCGATGCATCGGCAGCCAAGTTTTGTTGTACTGCAGCCGAATTGGTAAGAAGAAAAGGGCGAAACGATTGAATAATGGATATTACCTTGTTCTGGCGTAGCCTCAACAATAGCAAGCTCCTCAAATGTCTTGATTTGTGCCATGGTTTGCGTTCTCGCGATAGCTAATCGAAACTTTAGCCCTCATATCGCGCATATCCGTTCGCATATACCCACCCGGGAAGTCTGTATCCACTTCGCCGTCTTCCCACATCCTTAAGTTCCAACCAGCTGAGCTGAGGCGTGCGTCTCGTTCGGCCTGAGTCTTGCCTTGGAGCCCTTCATCCAACCTTGGTTCTTGCTCACTTTCCCAGTATGCCCACAAGCCAAAGCCGATCAATTCCTCGGCCAGCGCGTCCTTGCGAACCTTTACCTCGAGCGAGAAAGGTTTCTCAATGGTACGTCCGCGACGATCCTTGTCTTTGACCTTATTCGCATGTGGGAACCACAGCCGGAACGGAACTGCGCCTTGCTCGGCTCTTCCAGATATAGCGCCATAAAGCTCTGTGAATGGATTGTCCGAAACGGTCGAGCGGGCGGCGAGGGCTTCCGTCAACGCTGATTTTCCACTAGTCGATTGGCGGGACGGGATGGGCAATCGTGTAAACACCATAGGCGGTTCTTCAGGGGATGGGATACGGAAACCGGCCGCGCTAGAATAAGCACGCGACCGTGTACCGGATGCTCGAGGTGTGGGTGGCGCTGGAGGAGAGTGAATTGAAATCGGACGTGGCATGGGAATGCGGACACTTTGGGGGGTATGTCGCGCTGAGGATATTGGATTTTCGGATGTTGATTCGGTAACCGGGCTAAGGCGGCGAGTTCGGGGAGCCGGAGGGGCAAATGATTGAGAATGATGCTGGGAGAGTGAGTTTGTCGAATTGCCGGAAAGGAAAGAGTTTTCATCAGAGCTCCCCGAGGGGTTAGCGTTGGTAGTAGTAAATGTGCTTAGGAGAATGTTGTTATTGTCTTCTAGCAGCTTGGCCACCAATTTAACTTACGGATTATATAGGAGCGAAAGATCATCTTGATCCCCACTTTCAGCCATTTCAGCATCCATATCATCTGCATCTGCATCTGCATCGGCGTCTGCATCCTCGTCTGTATCCTCATCTTCTGAGTCCTCGAGTGCGCCAGTTGCATCTCCCTCGCCGTCAATAGTTCCTGAGCCCTCTTCTTCCCGAGACGTTCTGGAATCAATAGTACCCGAGAGGGAAAGCGTATCCGCAGCTCTCCGGGGTGCAGGCGTGTTTCCCCTTGAGACTTGAGATGTAGGGGCAGGCTCGGTGCTCACAGGAGTAGGGTTGGAAGGTGAAGGTGCAAATCGTGCCCTAATTCGCTGTTTCCTTCTCTCTTCCATCTCAGCGGCGCGCGCAAAAACGGGTATGTTCAAAATGGGAGGTTGTGGTGACTGCGCCTGACCAGGAGAGCCAACGGGAGTCTCCGGCGTGAGGCGGCCGGGTCCCGGCACTGTAGCAGTAGGTGTGCTGCCATTACTCGCAGCGACATCAGGAGAGGACACAGGAGCAATACGGAATCCCGAGCCAGTAGAGCTTCGCTTCTGTGTACGTTCTTCGTCGTTTCTAGGTGTAGTAGTCGCGGCAAGAGTAGGGTCAGACAGAGTATTTGAGCCAACTGCATGAGGGTTGGCGCTCCCTGGGACAAGATTGGGGGCTGAGTCAGACCGGAGTCGTGATTGGCTTTCCGAGAGTGCGCTAGCCGAGCGCACAGAGTTCCCGCGTACTTGACCAGAATGTCGCCTACCAGATACCCGCATACCAGCCAGACCAGTGCGCGAGGGGCCCATAATGGTGTCACTGTACTTCAAATTCGCGCCAGGATACACACCAGCTTCAGGAGCTACCACAGTATCTTCGTCCTGCACTCGTGTGAGAAAACTATCCTGTTGGTTGGGAGACGGTGGAAGAGCCAGTTGGGATTCGATGGGTTTAGGACTCTCAGGTTGGGTCAGTTGGGGCCATGCGTCTGTGTCTGCGAATCCAGCGGCACGTATGTATGGATTGGCACCGTAAAGTGGATTGAAAGAAATAACACGACTTCCATACGGATCCTCGACGTGACGAAGGTAAGTCAGCCGAAGGGCATGTGAGATATAACTGCCCAAGTATTAGGTCATTAGTCTGGTGATGCTGCTGATATTACTGCTCACTCTGGGTCATGTAAAAGAGACATTGAAGTGCATGGGTTTATCACTACTTTAAACACAATTTAAATTTAAAGTGACAAGTTGTAGGTGGTTACTAGCTGGTTGGTCATCTGGTGCTCAAATATGGTGGAGGTATGATCTTATCTTATCTACCTATTTATCTAACGAAGTAGCCCCTGCAACCGTCATTTCACATGTTCTCCTCACATGTTTCTCTCCAAGTCTCGGCTACGCTCACTACCGGCAACGACTCGTTGATTCGCGACCACCACCAGCTCTTTCTAGTCCAGTTTCACAATTCCAACTTGGAGATTCGGCCTGATACATATACCACTCTAAACACAGCTCTACGGAATGTTGCACAACGATCAGCTTACACACGCCATGGCTGGGGCGGCTGGAGGTGTTGTAGCAATGACACTCACGTAGTGAGCACATGCAGCATCCCGAATAGCGAACTAAAATCACTCATTTGACACCCTCTTAGTCCACTCATTTTTCTATCAACTCGAGCAGCCGTCGAAATCAAAAAAGAAGACAAGGTATTGGGATGAATCCAGGTCGTCATACCCTAATTTACGATTATTTCTTAAAAGTCCACATATCAAGCTGTAATGGACATTATTCAGACGGAAGGGCTTCGAGGCTTGTATAGCGGGCTGAACTCCTCGCTGCTTGGGATCGCCGTGACCAACGGGTGAGCCTCAAACACCAGTGTTTGACCGACCACTCACGTAGCATTCGGAACGTAGCGTGTACTACTTCTTCTACGAGAAGTCCCGGTCTGTTATATTGACGTCTTCTCCAAGAAAAGGGAATGCGCTCTCGACTTTAGAGTCGATGCTTGCTGGCTTAATCGCTGGCTCTGCTACTAGCATAGCGTCCAATCCGTTATGGGTCATCCAGACAACCCAGGCGGTACGCACGCTGCCATCAACTACTTCTCCCTCAAAAGCACCCGAACCCCAAGGACCTAGGAAGAAGCTGGGTTTTTTTGCCACCATTCGCTGGATCTTACGCACGGACGGTCCTTCCGCGTTTTGGAGAGGGATAGGTCCTGCCTTGGTGCTGGTGATCAATCCCATCCTGCAGTACACAATATTTGAACAACTCAAGAATGCTTTGGTGGCCCAACGTACCGCCAAACTTAGGGCAGCAAAATTAAAGGGTATCCCAACGTTTTCCAGTCTTGATTACTTCTTACTAGGGGCATTATCGAAGCTTGGTGAGTGGCATTAGACTATATGCCCCCTTTTTATTTAACTCAATATACGTATTGCCCAGTCGCAACAACATTAACTTATCCGTATATCGTTGTCAAGTCGCGCATGCAGTCGGGGCATGCCCACACCCGCGAATACAAGTCGGCTTGGGATGGCTTGACCAAAATCACTCAGCGAGAGGGTATTGCGGGTTTGTACCGAGGCATTGGTAGCAAGTTGGCGCAGAGCGTTTTGACTGCAGCTATACTATTCGCTGGTCAAAAGAGGTTCTATGAGTTGATCAAGGCAGTAAGTGATGTGGTGTGTATCACTCCTGTATCTAATCAAGAACACTCTGCTTTCAGGTATTGGGCCCTCGCACTATCAAGACAAGGAATTAAAACATATAGATATGATATTATACGCTATACGAGTGCACCCGTGGCTAACTGTAAAGACTATGGCGTTGCGTACAAATATAACCAAATATAACGCGTCAAGCGTCTGAGGCATGCTCATCGGCCCTTGTCTTCGGCTAAAATAGCCTCGTTGAGCTCATCAAGAGGAACTAGCTCCTTTTTATCCACCAGGTCAAACTATGGCAGACAATAAACTTAGAACCGAATCAACGTGAAACATGCTAAACTAACCTCGTTAATAAACAAGAAAAAGTGCCGATAGCTGGTGTTCAAGTGAGCTAGTTCAAAGGTTAACGTCGGCTTCTCGCATGTAGTGCACTATACGTACCTTCTATCCCCAATGCAGAAATTTGCTCGAAGTGATGGCTATATAAATGGGCGTATACTCGAAACAACCGCCTCACAATAGTTTTAACTGTTGCTTGAAAGTTTTTCGGGAATGGAACGCCTGAAGAGACCAGTAAGTGATATGGTAGGATTTATCGCGTTTGACATACCTATCTTGTTTGGAAAAACCTTCTCATCATCGAGAAGGCTTTGCACCCAATTCATCAGCGCATCTACATAGTCTGGCGCGTTCAACTTGGTTGGCTTCTTGTACGTTACGCCATCTTCCCATAGATACTCATATCTAGGTCCTGCAGACATGATGGGGCACTATAATCGTTCGTTTAAGAGTTGATTGTAGTCACATCACGGGCAAAACCTACCTGTTGTGGAGTGCAGAATTCGGTCACCGTTCCATATAGCATATTCAAATGGTTGAAAAAATCCACAGCTAGACAGAATGAATAAGTTCTCGAGTTTGATCTGCCCTAGACTCACTGTGAACTGCTAGCCACTCATTCAAATCCTCGCCATCAGGTAGGACAACTGCCAACCGGAGATTACCCGAGCCCTAACCCCAGGCCATGTTAGACATCTTGCTGGATATTTGCAGCATACTACACGTACCAATGTCGCTTCAGCATACTTCCTCAACTGGTATTGTTTTGTGCCTTCAGGAACATCCTTTCGTGGTTTGAATGTTCGCGTCTTGGCGCTGCGCTGGTTTGTCAGAAAGCTAGGTACTCAAGGTAATCACAAGTTAACTAACAGTCCAAAGAATGAAGACATCGTACTATGTTATATAGTGGTTGATGGGAGAGGGGGTTCGTAAAAGATCGTTTCAGGTAGGAAGGTCGGGACTTGACGACAACGCGATTTATCTGGTAAAAACGCCCCTATATTGGCTCACGGTCACGTGAGGTTTTGTGTAAGATTATTGAAACAATGCATATAGATAC
>WSTI01000126.1:0-13764 GCA_019616915.1 Ceratobasidium sp. 423
AAAATCACGTGATCTAGATGGCAGATTTTGACAAACCTTCGTACTCACATCCCCGTTAGCCACTGTATCAAACATAAGGTAGCATATATGAGCAACTATCCATGTAATGTACATATTATTAAATTCTCAAAAAAATATGACTGCTTTACATGGAGTTCTGAAGGCTTCAACCGGTTTTCAAACTGCTGTTTCAAGCCGATTTACAATTTCGGTTTCTCACGGAGCCCTAAACCACGATTAAACATTACAATGTAAATACAATATCAAAGTGTGATTCAACCTTTAAGGCCATGGAGCACTGGGCAGTCCCACCAAGTGAGAGGCCAAAATGGAAGTCCATTAGGAGTGTCACAAATATGACTCAGCTGCACGTGCCCTGACATTCATGATGTAACTGGCTGACACACCCAAAGCCATACAAGGACCAGTCAACGACTACACGGTTCAAGTCCATATACTCATCTACTGTATCAATCCGGAACCACAGCTGTTATTTCTGCAATGAGCCTGATATTACCAAAATATGGAGATGCTCTTACACTCTTCACCTCGCAGCGTAAGGAAGGGGATCCTCCTCCCCGAAAGACTGCACGCTTAGACCCAACAGCTCCAGGCTCAGTACGTACACATCCACATCTACTTCAACACATGGAGGACCTATTATGCTCTCGTTGAATAATGGGCCGAGTAAGCAATAATCGACCTACCATAGCATCGAATTAATAATTTATCTTGTGATCTAGTTCCAACCGAGCCACCACCATCGTACACTAGGACACTATTCGGCCGTCTGTCAAATTGTATCCGCGTGACGCTGCCGACTAGTACCTCGGGAACCGAGTCGATGTCGATCAGTGAAGCATACACTTCATGTCGAGTACTCGTCCGCTCCATGGACATGGGAGAAGATGTCTATCGCACTTTAACTCAACAGCTTGAAAAATATCGGGCGAAGCTGTTGAGCGAACTAAAGCCAAGTCCTGTGCTGCCAATGGAATGGCTAAATTCCCTCGCCACCGAATGGAAGCTATTCGATAACCGACTGGTGAGTGGGCGTAATCTTAATCTGAGCGAATAATAGCGAGCAATAATCTAAAATTCAATACTAGAAAACCTTGCAATGCATGTTATCCGATATCGACCAATTTTATGTACCCTCTCGTTCAAGCCTTACCACGGTTTAGTAGGTTAAAAGAGCCAACGACATTGGTGATTTTATTGCTCACGATTACACAGTGAATTGGGCCTTCGAACATTCGGGAACCTTTTGCAGGATCCAATAATTTCAGATAGGATTCAAGCGGGTATAGTGGAATGGCTGACCCAGGAACGTCTCAATCCGTAAGTTGGCAACGATTGCAATGTACTCTGTTGTATTGATAACCTGTTTTATTGGCTATAGTGCCCAGGATCCGAACGCGCGAAGGAAACACCGTGAGACGATTGTTACTGTCAGGAGGTGTCTCGTTTCCCTTCGTCTATACGGCGATTTAGTGGAAACACCATATCTGAAAGCCACCACCTCTTACTGGACAGACGAGGGAGCTGTACGGAGGAACGCCGACGATTTCTCTGCAGCCAAATACATCTCTGGTGCCATTGATATTATCAAAGGCGAAGAAGGTCGCGCTAGAGAGGTATTGCTCCCAGGTGGATGGGAACCAGTTGGCCGAGCTACCGAAAAGGCCTTGCTGGCGGACGTAGCCCCTACTCTGGCATCAAAGGCACTTCAAACACTTTTAGTCAAGAAAGATAAACCGGCATTATCAGCATTGTACGGATTGTATCGCCGCGCTGAGGTCTTGGAAGACCTCCGAGTAGCATTCAAGAACATCCTTCAAGAAAACGTTCGAACTATTGTGATGGCTGGAGCAGAGGATTCGACCAACAAAAAGAGCAGAACAAACAAAGCTCGAAGTAGAGGCAAGTCGGAGGAGGACGAAAAGATGGTCCCTTTACTTGTCGAACTTCGAGCATTTGCTAAAGCCGTCGTGAAAGAATGCTTTGGGGAGGCGACTCGAGGACAATTTGCAGGTGCATTGAGCGACGCATTCAGTCTTGGAGTCGGCGCTCGTGACTACACGCCTAGCGTGATGATGGCTCAAGCACTAGACAGAGAAATGAGGAGGGGGCAGCGGGGAGAAACGGAACAGGGTTGGAAGGACAAGTTGTTTGAGATTTTGGATCTATCTAGATACACGCGCGGCGAGTACATTCCCAAGGTTTTACATTATGTGCTGATGTGTACCCGCAGACAAGGATGTATTCCGCGAGATCTACACCCGCGCATTAGCCAAACGCCTCCTAACCAGGTCAACAGCGGACGATGATATGGAAAAGACTCTAATCGTGAAGCTTAAGGCGGGTATGCATGTCGTTTCCGACCAGTCTATATGCGCCCTTGGTTACTCACCTTATGGAATAGACTATGACCCTGAATTCTCCGCCGGGGATGTCATGTTCAGAGACTTGCAACAATCCGCCACTGAGATGGAAGACTATCGACGTCGTATCGAAAACTCAGCTGGCGATATAGACTTGTGCCTCAATGTTATGGTGCTCACACACGCCAAATGGCCGTCGTTCAAGGAGAACAATATGCTCGAGTCGGAGGAATCTGCCAAGTCCCACGGAAGGGGTAGCAAGCCTTCGACTGCCTCTCGCGTCGATCTACCGCCCAAGGTTAGTTATCTCCGTGCAGTCTTGGTTAAAGTATACACTCTCATTTTTCGATCACAGATGGCCACGGCCTTGCACCGTTTCGAAGTATATTACAAGGAAAAACACGACCGTCACCGCATGGCTTGGTTCCATTCATTGGGCACGGTTACTTTAACCTCACGTTTTCCGGGCGGCACTAAAGAAATATCTGTCAGCACGTATCAGGCGTTGGTGCTGTTGTTATTCAATGAACAGGTCCAATTTAGTGCGGCGGACATCCAAAACAGAACCCAACTTAGTGAGTGGTTCGTACAATATGAAATGAATTTATCTGAAACCAGGGTGCTTGGATTTAGGTCAGGAGGACCTGACGGTCACCTTGCAATCGCTTGCTTTGGGGAAGAAACATGTTCTGCTCCGGGCCGATTCCAAAACTACGAAGGATATCGCGCCGGGAGATTTGTTTAAATGGAACGGGGGGTTTACGGATCCGAAGCGGAACATACGAATTCCGTCAATCCAGCAGCAAACTACAGTGAGTTTACAACACGGCGCATACATCCGCACTCTCAACAAGCCTTCAGGCGGAAGAAACGCAAGACGCGCAGGATGATATTCTTAGTGAAAGACCACATGTGATCGACGCAGCCATTGTTCGGATCATGAAAGCGAAAAAGACATTGACATATGAACAGGTTGGTGCAGTGTTGGCGAGTTGGTGAGCCCGTCGTCGATTGATTATCCTCCAGATCAAAACCGAGACAATTATTGCACTGGAAAAGCATTTCCAACCCACGGTGTCAGATATCAAGAAACGGATCGATGAGCTCCAAGAGAAAGATTACATCGTGCGCGATGATAAGGAGAGGAACGTGTTTCATTATGTTGCATGAAGTCGTGTTATATGCACGTGATCGTGTGTGTAAATCAATGTTTTTTTTGGTGAATGCGTCACCCTTGCATGTAGATTGGGGATATACGGGGATGCGATGCATACGCCAACTGTCGCTTGAACTTTGCGGCGCGTGTTCATGCTTGCCCCAACAAGGGATGTGCGCAATATAAATACGGGTATTTCACAATCAACCTGGAGATGAGGCGCTTGTTCGTACCCCCTCCCTGAATTTGAATCGCCAAGCCGACAGGAGTCCAAGGACCTCCTTTTTGCGGCTTTTGTCCCGACCAGCTCGACCACGTCCACCGACGTGCGCTCGACGAATATTACGATTTATACGACTTTACGGCTCAACATTATAAGTATTCTAACGACCTCTACTAACTATTTGACACGACCTCACTGTATTACACTTTTCATTTCTTCACGACACGACATTGCACTTGCCTTTCTTCACGACCCTTCGTATCAACTGTCATGGCTATATTACAGTCTGCTTTGTTTGTCTTTCAGTCTCTCTTCGGTCTTTCATCGCGCAAGGACAGATCACAGAGTGGAACCGACTGGCTCAAGGTACTATATATTTCCAAGCGAGTTCCCATGGCTAATTGCCCTTTCAGCTTGCTCTCGCAGTCGCCTCACAACCCGAAGACGAGGAGTCGAGGAGCACTGTACGTATTGCACTCCAAACCAACAACCAAGAGGTTTGTTCTATCGGCACATTCTATAAACGATTCCCTGACATCACCATCGTTATAACTGCCCGCCTCGATTCGGGCCATTAGTTCTTCGACTACTTGCGCTCAGCGTTGGACACTCGCTCGGCCGCCGCAGCTAGGGTAGCTGAAATCAACGGCGATGGAGTCGAGTGCCGGGCCTTCTTGCCTGGTTCCCCTGCACTTTGGGGATGGACAACGAACACGACGGCCGAGGCAGCCGTCCTCCAGGCTGGCATTGAGGCTGCCATGGAGTCTTCTGTTTTCGACTCGCCATCGGGCTCATCAGGCAGTCATAGTCAGGACACGTTTGACGGCATGACCTCGCCTGAGATGGGTGGCGCCACTTTAAGGGATATTTATGCCAAGGCATGGGAGGTAAGCATTCAGGAGTAAAGCTTATTTAGACTCTCGCTCATACACATGTTGTAGCTTCATAGAGAGCCTCTAATATGGACGCCACGAGGGCCTGGCGCAGGCGTTGGAGCCTCAACCTGGACTCTGACCCCAGTTTCGTTGACGCTTCCGAGTGCGCACACCCGCACCCGACGTGCTTCTGATGCTTCGGACGCACGTTCTTCGGTCGTAGGAATGTCACCCTGTCTATTCGCTCAGCGGAACCGAGGCCAACGAGATAGCGACGTATTTACGACAGATGCGAAGCAAAAGGCCCTGGCCAGTCCTTTCGTGGAGACGGGCTTAGTGACACCCCCGCCTTCGTCGAGCGCTGCGGCGTTACCCCTTCTCGAATTCGAGCCAGTCTCACGGCCTAGGCGCTCGGCGAGCTGCACTAGGAGTCATGTATCGTCTACCACCGCAGTCACCGTGTCTGAGTGCTCAACTACTCAGGAGCTTCCTGGTCTTGGTCTCTCCTTCAATGGATCAAACTATTCACGACCTGACACACCTTCGGATATATGCTATGGAGATAACGAAATGGTAACAAGAATGACGACAAGAGATGGAAAAACATTGCCCCGGCTCTTGGGCAGCTGGACTCCCGGTAGTGCAGTTTCTCGACAGAACGGAAGATGTAAAACACTTGTGGACAATTCAAAGCAACTTAGAGTAAGTTGTTATCCCGAATTTGTATCACAAACAAGCTAAAGTCAACGGACATTAGCTACGTCGCCCTGGTGTCAACCCTCTACAACGCGTGCAGGCATCGATTTCCAGGAGAGTCCTTCCAAACGATTTGACTCGTACGCCCCGGACCCCTGGCAGTGATTCCCATGGCCCGCAAATCGAGAGAATCATTTCAGGCGCATACAGCCGGCCTCCGAGCTCCCGCGGCAAGTGCACCCCGCTACGCCGCGTTCAATCGGCAGCTGTGATGGCTTTATCCCGGGAGGCTCAAATTCCGAGAACTGTAGCGCATAAAGTCCCCCTCTTGGGCCCGGTGCCTGCGACTAGACAGGTGAAGAACTACACCAACAAGACATCCATGGTAGACCATGGACAGAACGAACCAACACCCTCCAAGCGTGGGCCGTACCAAACTCTTAGACTTGTCTCAACGCCTACTCCCCAGGCTAGGCCACGGGTACCAAGTACATCCCGAATCCCCCGCCCCGCCAGCCGAGCTACCACATATCTCGACATGGACGACTCGGACTCGGTTCGAGATTCACTAGTTCTCGAATCACGGCAGCTCCCGACTCCAACTTCGGTGACTCGCACACGCGAACAGCAGTGCACAAAGTCAGCAACGTCTAGGGCTGTTATCCGACGAGTGCGGTCGCAGACAGCGGACTCGCCAATGGTAGCCACGGAACGTCGACTTTTTCGGGCAGATAGCTCGGCACAGACTCGTAGGACAAAACGCTCGGATAGCGTAAAGAGCCTGCAGCTGGCCAGCAGATGTTGTGATACACCCGTATTTACTTGACTTGGAACGGCTCTGGCTTCAGATCATACTGTACACCTCATGGTTAAATATGGTTTTTGATCACGTTGGGTATGCCTTGTCTTGTTCTGTTCACGATCTTCATGACATGTTCTTCGCACGATGTATCAGTAGTTTAAGTCGCATGCTTTTTTTTCGAATAGCCGTTGTTTGCGTGAATTTGTAGGCGTATGCGCCGGCCTGAGCCTGACCACCACATCATGTATGCGAGTTGAACACACAATTATTCCCGTATTCGAAAGCACAACCTAGCACTTGGTATTTTGCTAGAGATGCTCGCTCGCCGTCTGTCGCGAACCGGGCTTCCAGCTCGACAATCATGTCGCCTCTCGTCGACACAAGCTCATGATCCCTGGAACGCATTCACGTATCGACCCAGTACTCCTACGGCTACCCAAACACAAGGCCCCTTGTCCGGCAAACACATAGCTGTAAAGGATAACATATGTACATCCGATATGCCAACGACTTGCTCGTCCAAGATGTTACAAGGTAAGTAATCCCAGACCTAGGTTCAGCTTGAGAAATAATCTGGGCCAGACTTTTGCCCGCCATACGACGCGACATGCGTTAATTTACTAAGACGCGCGGGCGGAGTCATCATCGGCAAGACAAACTGCGACGAATTCGGGATGGGGTACGTCTCAACCTCACCCAACCTCCCACCTAACCATCCACCTGTCACACAGATCACTCAACACACACTCGGCATTCGGACCCGTCACGAACCCATTCGACTCGGGACCTGCTCGTTCGGCGGGTGGAAGTTCGGGAGGAAGCGCAGCTGCTGTAGCTGCCGATTTATGTTTCGCGTTTGTCCCCGTTTCCTTTCCTTTCTTCTTTCTTCTTTCTTAAACTGAGAATTGGGTAGTGCGCTCGGAACGGACACGGGCGGTTCGATCCGGTTGCCAGCTGCTTATTGTGGCGTGGTCGGGTTTAAACCGTCGTATGGGATGATTAGTCGGTGTGTCCCCCTTCCTTTCTGGGGAACATACGGTTGGTGATGGGTAGGTGGGGAGTCGTCTCGTACGCGGATAGTTTAGATTGTGTTGGGATTTTGGCAAAGAGCGTTGGAGACGTCGAGTTGGTTTACGGTCAGTCCCAACCCAGAGTTTTATTTGTCGTACCGAGGGTTTGTTTGTAGATGTCCTTTCGCGGTACGACCCTCGAGATCCTACTTCAGCGCCTGAAGATCTCCGACAAGCCGCAAATCAAAAAACAGCAACGAGGATCGACAAGTTGTCCGGCTCTGATCGGTTGGATGGAGTAAGGATTGGGATTCCTCAAGTGAGTCTTTTCCTCTCGCTCTTCACCGACTGACCGACTAGGCAATAGGAATACTTTCCACACGAACTCGACCCCTCATCTCTCGTCCCATTCCGAACACTCCTCGGCTCACTCCGATCCCTTGGGGCTCACCTCGTCTCGGTCTCGTTACCCAACACTTCATACGCACTGAGCGCGTACTATGTCCTCGCGAGCGCCGAGGCGAGCAGTAATCTCGCAAGATACGATGGAATCAGGTTTGGTATGTCTTTTGGGTTGGGTGCGAGTTGGGATTGAGCGGTGGTAGGACTCCGAGTCGATCCTGAACGTGAGTTGTCGGACGGTGCGAGTGCGTATAAAGCTACGCGAACGGCTGGGTTTGGACGTGAAGTCAAGAAACGGATTTTATTGGGGACTTATGCGCTTAGTGCCGAGTACGTTCTCATCCCCCCCCTCTCTTGCTCAACTAATTTGTGAACAGTGCGTTTGAGAATTATTTCTTACAAGCACACCGAGTCCGTGCGCTCGTCCGGTCCGATTTCGACCGAGTGTTTGGAAAGAGCGTCTTGGCGAGTGGAGACGAGGCGGGAATAGTCGACGTCTTGGTCCATCCATCCGCTATCCGCACTGCACCCCCACTCGACTCGAACCCGGACGCACTAGACGCATACGTTCAAGACGTCTTGACCGTCCCGGCGTCACTCGCCGGTCTACCCGCGTTGTCTGTTCCTTGCGGGCACGGACCAGACGGATGGCCGGTTGGAGCAAGTATAGTCGGTCAATGGGGGTTCGACCAGCTCGTGTGTCGAGTTGGGCAACAAGTTCAAGATTGTCGGTAGAGTGAATGAATCTAGACCTGAACCTAAATCTACATTTTACATCCAGTCCCAGGATAGTGTACAAGATGCGGACTGTGGGTAACGAAACAAATAGAGAGAGTCCCAAAGAGAGAAAATGAAGAATAAAATAAGAGGGGGTTATCGGGCAGCTGCGGTTGGAGCTTGTGTTCTTCGTCGTTTGACGCCACGGCGGATTTCGATCTGGGTGGTTGTTAGCGTAATTCAAGGGTAGAGGGGAGAACGCACCAAGTCGGCTTCAATTTCGTGGTCCTTGGCCGGAGCGAGCATGGTTACTGCCCTACCCATCAGCTTTAAACAAGCAGCCCCGACGTCTGGACCGCCGCCGTTACTCTGACTCGTCGTGCCGGTTCCCCATCCGCCGGTCCAGCCGGTCCGCGCTGGGGCAAGAGCCTTGCTGACAGACACGTCCATGGCACCGACGGTTTTGGTGTCCTTGACACGCTTGCCCTTGGTGTTGACCGTGTATGCGTTGGGTGGTGCGAGCGAGGAGAGTGCGAGGGGGAACGGCGACGAGAGGTCTTCTGTGCGGGGGTTAGTCAGGAACGTGCACGGTAGAGATGACGTACCTGGGACTGGGGGACCAGACAGCGCCCACGGGTACATGGCCATTCCGGCAGTGGTGATTCCCGGAGTGGCACCAAGCGCACTGAGAATGCCAGCTGAGCCACTGGGTTCGCTGAGAGTAGGAGTGGATATGCCCTGTCCGTGGCGCGAGTTGCGTGTGGCGTGTGGGCGGCTCTGGGGATCGAGGATGCTCTCTGTGGATGATGTCAGCGAGGCCAAGCAACAAGATATGGACGCACCTCCCGCGCCCTCGCCGTCTTTTTCCTCGCGGGCCTTGCGTCTGCGTTCCTCGATGGCCTCGAGCATGCGTTCGCGCAGTCGGTCCTTTTGCCGCTTCCACTCTTCCTCGATCTTTTCCTGTTCTTCTTCGTATGCGGCCTCGGCTGGGGAGTGTCAGTGGGGGAAGGAGGAGCGGGTGGTGTGCATACCCCGTGCGATGCCAGCCTGCTCTGCCGCCTCTATCCGGTTGAGGTTGGCCGTGCGTTCGAGGGTGATCGGGTACAGTCGGAGCGAGAACTCGGGGTGGGTGTTGGGATGTGTGTATAGCTGGTGCGCATTGGCCCGCAGTGCGTTCTGTTGCTCGACAAATGCTCGTCTGCAAACGTTAGCCAAGTTGTGTGGTCAGTCGTGCGACTCACTCGTCTCGCCGCGAGTCGGCAAAGCGCGCAACTCGGTCAGTCATCTCGCGCCGCTTCTTGTCCTTTTTGGACTCGTCCAGAGCAGAGTTGCTCATTGGCTCGGCTGCATAGGTCAGCAGTAATCTATGGTGAGTGGGGGTGACTCACATGGACCTGGCTGTGGGGGCCGTGCATAGTTGGGTGGGTAGGGGGATGGATAGGCTGGCCGGTTGTTGAGCGACTTTTGGCGCAGGCTGTCGGGTGGCAGTGTCGAGGGGTGCAGCGGCTGGTGGGTCGAGCCATACGACTGCAGCGACGTCGACGGGTTGAGCGGGTGGGTAAACAGACCAGCCGTGGGTGGCATACTGGCGACGGACGAGGATGGCTTGCAGCCAAGTCCATTCTGCTTCCGGACCTGTCCCTGGCTGAGACCCTGGATGACACAACAGTGTTGTGCACTCGACCACCATGGCCGAACCCAGACAGGCAAGTGAATGCTCGTGGCTCATTCCATCCCGACTGACGGTGTATGCGCAGCTCGACTCGTACACTGCTCCGAAAGAGATCCTCGACGAGTTTGCGGCGCTCGCGGACGAGGAAGAGCACGACCCGTTTGCAGAGACCCGGTCCCAGCGACAGATTGCGGCCCGCCAGTCCGACTACCAGAAGCGCCGGTTTGCGATCGACCGCGAGCATGGCGTGTCCAAGGACGCATTCAAGGAGGCGGCCGAGGGCGAGTCGACCGGGTCTGGCTACCAGGATGCGATGCGCGCCGCCCACCTCGAGCGCGAAGAGATCCGCGTGCGTCGGGCGATCGAGGAAAAGGAGAAGCAGGCAAGAGAAGAGGGCAAGATGGACCTCGACGGCGACAAGACGCCACCCAGAGGCACCGCAGGCGACCACACGCCACCCCGGGACCACACTCCGCCCGCGAGCACCAAGCGCAAGCGCCGCTGGGACGTCGAAGAGCCCGAGGTCAAGCAAGAGACCAAGCCCGACTGGGAGCACGACGATGCGGGTGCCCCCAAGAAGCGCCGGTCGCGGTGGGACGCAACGCCCGCGGACGTAGTCGGTGAGACGCCAAAGCGTTCCAGGTGGGACCAGACACCCGCTAATGGTCTGCCTGCTCCGATTCCCATTCTCAATCCTATGGCTGCAAAGGTCCCCTTGCCCGGCTCGGCCGCGTTTGCCATGGGCGCCGACACCGACAAGCACAATCGCTATCTCACCGACGAGGAGCTCGATGCCGTCTTGCCACCGACCGGCTATGTCATCTGTCCTCCACCCCCCGGATACAGCGTCTCGGCTCCGCGCAAGCTCGCTCCTGCCCCTTCGCCTGCGTATACCGGCTTTCAGATTCAAGAAGACTCGGATGCGGCGGCTGCTGCTGCCGCGGCCGGTCTTGCCCCCGAACTTCCTACCGAAATCCCGGGCGTTGGGTCGCTCGCATTTTTCAAAGCAGAAGATGCCCAGTACTTTAGCAAAATCCTCAAAGAGGAGGACGAGTCGGACTTGTCAGTTGATGAACTCAAGGAACGCAAGATTATGCGATTGCTCCTCAAAATTAAAAACGGAACCCCATCTGTGCGCAAGACCGCGCTCCGTCAAATCACCGACAAGGCTCGCGAGTTTGGTGCTGGTCCCCTGTTCGACAAGATCCTCCCACTGCTCATGGAGCGCACGCTCGAGGACCAGGAACGCCATTTGCTCGTCAAGGTCATTGATCGTGTTCTCTACAAACTCGATGACCTCGTCCGCCCTTATGTCCACAAAATTCTCGTCGTCATTGAACCCCTGTTGATTGACGAAGACTACTATGCCCGTGTCGAAGGTCGCGAGATCATCTCCAACTTGTCCAAGGCTGCCGGTTTGGCCCACATGATTTCCACCATGCGTCCCGATATCGACCACGCAGACGAATACGTCCGCAACACCACCGCTCGCGCCTTTTCCGTCGTCGCATCCGCACTCGGTATTCCCGCCCTCCTTCCCTTCCTCAAGGCCGTCTGTCGGTCCAAAAAATCATGGCAAGCCCGCCACACGGGTATCCGTATCGTACAGCAAATCGCTATTATGATGGGCTGCGCGGTTCTTCCCCACCTGCGCAACCTCGTCGACGCGATCGCACACGGTCTCAACGACGAACAACAAAAAGTCCGTACGATGACTGCGCTCGGTCTGGCTGCTCTTGCCGAAGCTGCCGCGCCATACGGTATCGAGTCGTTTGACAATGTGCTCAAGCCGCTTTGGATCGGTATTCGTCAGCACCGCGGAAAAGGTCTTGCGGCGTTCCTCAAGGCGATTGGGTTCATTATCCCACTCATGGACCCCGAGTTTGCGAGCTACTATACCAAGGAAGTCACGGTTATTCTTATCCGCGAGTTCCAAAGCTCGGACGAAGAAATGAAAAAGATTGTGCTCAAGGTGGTCAAGCAGTGCGCCGCGACCGAAGGTGTCACGCCTGGGTACATCAAAGAAGACATTCTCCCCGAGTTCTTCAAAGCGTTTTGGGTACGCCGTATGGCCCTCGACCGAAGGAATTACCGCCAAGTCGTCGAAACGACCGTCGAACTCGCTCAAAAAGCCGGTGTGGCAGAGATTGTCGGGCGGATCGTCAACGACCTCAAAGACGAGGCCGAGCCGTACCGCAAGATGGTTATGGAAACGATCACCAAGGTCGTCGCGTCGCTCGGTGCATCGGACATTGACCACGGCCTCGAAGTCCGGTTGATCGACGGTATCATCTACTCGTTCCAGGAACAAACGACCGAGGACCAGGTCATGCTCGATGGGTTTGGCACAGTCGTTAATGCGTTTGGGATCCGTGTCAAGCCGTACTTGACCCAAATTGTGTCGACGGTGCTGTGGCGCTTGAATAACAAGAGTGCCAAGGTCCGTCAGCAAGCTGCCGACTTGACGACGCGGTTGGCGGTGGTGATTAAACAGTGTGGCGAGGACCAGCTGTTGAGCAAGGTATGTCCGTTCTTACGCATGGCCGACTTGGTTCTCATGTTCTTGATCCGCAGCTTGGAGTCGTCTTGTTCGAACAACTGGGAGAAGAGTATCCCGATACGCTGGGTAGTATTATCGCAGCCGAAGGCGCCATCGCCAACGTGGTGGGAATGACGCAAATGCAACCTCCTGTCAAGGATCTCTGTACGTCTGATTTATTATTATTGAAAGTTTGACATGTTCTGATCGTCATCTAGTGCCACGCATGACGCCCATCCTGCGTAACCGACACGAAAAAGTCCAAGAGGCTTCGATCAACTTGATTGGCCGCATCGGTAAGCCTTTGTTTGTGATACATGAGATTTAAACTGACGTCCCGACTAGCCGATCGTGGTGCCGAATTTGTCCCTGCGCGTGAATGGATGCGTATTTGCTTTGAACTGCTCGACTTGCTCAAGGCGCACAAGAAGGGTATTCGTCGTGCGGCGGTCAATTCGTTTGGGTACATTGCCAAGAGTTTGGGTCCGCAGGATGTCTTGTCCGTCTTGTTGACCAATTTGCGCGTGCAAGAGCGTCAGAGTCGTGTGTGTAGTACGGTTGCGATTGCGATTGTCGCCGAGACTTGCGGACGTGAGTGCTTTCTTTGATTGTGGTTGATTGGTACTGACGGATTTGTAGCGTTCACGTGTATCCCGGCCATTCTAAATGAATACCGCACGGCTGAACTCAACGTCCGTACCGGCTGCTTGAAAGCCCTCTCTTTCGTATTCGAATACGTCGGTCCCCAATCGGCCTTTTACTGCGACTCGGTCGTAACCATGCTCGAAGACGCACTAACAGACCGCGACCTAGTGCACCGCCAAACCGCCAGCACGATCGTCAAACACCTCGCACTCGGCGTCGCCGGCCTCGGATGCGAAGATTCCATGCTCCACCTGATGAACCTCGTCTGGCCCAACTGCTTCGAAACCTCTCCCCACGTGATCGGCGCCGTCATGGAAGCGATCGAAGCGATGCGCGTCTCACTCGGTCCTGGAGTCCTGCTCAACTATGTTCTCCAAGGCTTGTTCCACCCTGCGCGAAAAGTCCGAGAAGTATATTGGCGGATATATAATGCGCTTTATTTGGGTGCGGCAGATGCGATGGTGCCGTATTATCCGGATGTGGGAGAGTTGAGTGATGAGAGGAATGCGTATGATCGGCATCCTTTGCAGGCGTTTATTTAGGTTTATTTTGTATGTTTGTTGTGTAATGGATGTGGATTCAAGTCGTAATTTGTCTGGACTGGGTGAAGCCGGAACGCAGGTTTCGTTGTGGAGAACCGAGA
>WSTI01000127.1:0-13722 GCA_019616915.1 Ceratobasidium sp. 423
TGCATATCTGGTTATTGAGGTACCGTCAGAACTTAAAGGTGATATAAAAATAAGGGTATTATAGAAGAGACACTTCTGGGAAGGCTGATACTAGTGCCAGTCTAAATATATGCCTCAATAACAGAATTAGACACGGGTCGTCCAATTGCTTGGACTTTTTATACACGGTGAACCACGGGTGCACTTTAATTTCATTTCGTGACCCCATTAGGCTGATACCCTCCTCAGACTTGGACGTGGGCATTTGTGATTGGGGTCCACAAGGCTTCCGCCATCGAAGACAGAGGTGGAAGCAGCTAGAGCTTGAGACACCATGTGAGCGGAGTAAGATCGGATTTCAGATAGGTGGGCCCAGATAGCACCGGAGATCTTTTTGGAGTACTGTAACAGACAGGGGAAAGTTTAACGAAATTGCTAATCAGCACTTTCGGAACCCAACTCTGCCAGCGCAGGTAAGAAGACGGGTTAACATGGACGTAGTTGATCTGAAACTCACGTAGTTTTGCTTGACGATGGATGTAGTTTTGTCTCATCCCGCGTGGTTGGCGAGAGTATGGCACTGGGCTAAAACATCGTAGACGGTTTCTCTGGTCACCACAGGCTGGCCATAGTGAGCGACCACCTCAACTTCGTCCGAGTCACCATCATCTTGGTTTCCAATCGGAAGGGCGATCGCCGAATGGGGAATCTCTGCTTGCTCTCATAGGCGGACGTGAGGAATAGTTTCCAGAACAAGATGTTTCCTGTAATCTAGAGAAATTTTAGCCCAGGGAATCCAATATCGGGATGGCGTGCATACAGCCTACCTACACCATAATCTAAACTGTGGCGTCCCGATTCCTGGGGGACTACCCTTTTTGCGCTTCAAATTGAATATAATACCTTCACACAGTTGTTGTGTGATTAGTGCTTTCGGAAGTTTTTTGAGCTTAGCGCAGATAGATAGGTGTCAATGGCAGCCGTAGATTCGTGACGTGATGGCAGGCCTTCATGGTTTATGCCAGTTGCTCTCACCAAAGGAGTACCCTCACCAGCCATATTGTGGGTGGAGTCTAGGCTGTCAGGCGATTTGGAATATGTCGTGTGGAAGGTGGGATCCTCCAGGGCAATTTTCTGTAGCATGGAATAAGGAGACGAATGATCTACGCCGGATGCCGATCCATCAAAGAGCCACGTGAATGATCGTTCCCATTCGTTGAAGAAGTGTGGCCAGAACGACGATAGGCTCCGGGGTCTGCAGGTGGAGAGGCGCATGGTGCAACCTCGCATGCGATGGCTGAAACGAGCAGCAACGAGGTGAGCTGGCCACAGCTTTATACACACGTTGCTTGTAAAGTAAAACCTACATGGCTGGGTGCACCCTGAACGAATGAGCGATCATCATAGACAATCGGGGTATATGCGCATTCGGATCGGCCCGTGGGTGACAGGAAGGAGGAACTCCGGAGTCTGCCAGACTTTAGCAGTTAGGGGCATCAGCTTAAGGAACCGCGCATATCACTCCGATCATTGTTCACCTGGAAGCCAGCGGGGTGTGTGACCGGAGCCGTCACAAAGTTTGATGGGGGGCATCTGCTCGAAAACGTGTTTTTCTCGAGCGGCCTGTCAGTAAAACGGTCCCGATCGTCGTCGCACAAATAGTCCTTGCCGCCAGTGGCAAAGCCCTGGTCAATGCTGGGGGTAGTGTGTATAGCCGGTTATCGAGTGAAGACGAGCCACTCAACAACGGTTGGCCAGACAGTCCGTGTGCCAAGAACCTATATTTGAGTGCCTCCAGTTCGGTGGGTAGGTCCGCTGCAGCCACCGAGTGGCATTTATTTTTTGGGGAACCCAATCGAAGGGCCGGAGGCAATATCGATACCAGCTGATCAGAGATGCCCCCTCGCCGGGTTTCCGAGCCAGTTTTGAACATGGTGAACCGTCGGAAGGGGTGGTTGATGGCAAAGGTCAAGATGGCCAGGATGCAGGTATCACTGACGCAATGGCTACGGCGGGACCACCTCTCTGGAGGAACGACTGGTTGAGCCCACCGGGCTCCAGTTTTAACCCTGCGGTGAGTTAGTGCTGGGAGACTCTTGCCCTTTGCTAGCCCAAATAAGTCCTGGGGGTTGGCTTGAAAACTTACCCTCGGAACCCGAATCCGCCGGGTTGTAGCGTTGTTGCACATAATCTGTGTTTGTTATTGGGGAATATCGAGTGCAAGCTAATGGAGTGCATACTTTGATGTACGTTAGAGATTCAATCATTGTAGTACCAAATGTCCCCGTTGGTTGTTCGGCTCGACTAGTGTAGTATCCCGTGGAAAGCTGGGGATGGTGAAACCAACTTAGGTTGGGGGTATACTGGCGTGGATTGTGGAGGTGAGAGGACTCATTTCTCACGCAGTCTGATCATCTCCCTAGCGTAGGTAGCACAAGTAGAAAGCTGAGCCTATTCAGTGGTATCATGTATAAAAATCGAGCAACGAGACCGCCTGGGTAATGCAGAACTCACGGGCTCAATGTGTTAATACCCCATGGCGGTGTTGGCCGCAAGTAGATTGGGCCCATGATGGTAAATTCTTGAAATACCGCAGGTGCGCTATATAACCCAATGCAGGGTCGCTTGAATACGGTGGGGATACACCTACTTCACCGAGGCAACAAAGTGCCGGAGCGCGAAGCTGAAATTCATTGCATGGTGCATGCATATGCGCATGGTTAGTAGGATTATGGTTTGGCCTGTCCAACGAGTGCAAAGCTTATGCGATAACTCGCGTACGGATCTCAGACTGTTAAGCTGGCTGAGAAGTGTATTGCGATTGTAAAGTAGTGGGGGACTCCAAGAGGCTGAAAATAATGGCACAAAGCTTGCAATCGGCGTAGGAGATAAAATTAGCCAGTCATGAATGACATTACTGTGTTTCAATTGGGGATTGGAGGAGCACAGAAGTTAAACTTGCATTCAAAAGAGTAAAGTCAACGAAGGATTGTGGTCTCATCGTATCTCGGTGGTAGTTTACGGTCCCAGGTTGGTTGAAGCCCGTTTGAGAGCCATGAGAGTGATCGGTTTGTTTGGGTGTGTTGTTGGGTAATAGGGACACACACGAGTCCACATGTATCAATAACGATGTTTCACTGTTGATTGTGCGTATCACACAATAGCCAGAGCAACTGGGCCACCTGATTTTTCGTTTAGTCGATCTTGCTTGAGATTTGACGCCTGGACGCAGTAAGATAGGTGAGTTGTGGCGACAATCAGTTTGTGTAAACATAGTTCAACTAGCACACACATTCATTTTGTCGGATAAGGCTAAGGAGAAACGATTGCCTTCGCTCCTTACCCGCAGTTGAAGAGTCAACCTCCCATATCGTTAAAACAATCCTGGATCATATGAACTCGACGGGCACGTCTCAAGGTGAAATCCCTGGCATTCGGGTTGTCCCCGAACCTGTAACAGAGCGACCAACGGACAATGTGGACGAATCTCCGAGCCCAGATAGCTCGCATGAAGTAATACAACGTATTGGCACTCGTAACACTGCACGCGCCAACACACATTCCAATACATCTAGTCAATCAGAAGTTGACCCCGAATTGGCCGGGCTAGACGCGTTGGAGGACGGGCGACCAGGGGAAAGGCCGGCTTATCCGTTCACTACGTTGATCCGGTACGTCGTTTCTGGGTATGAATACAAGTCCCATTTTGACACCGAGCTGGTAGCTATGCAATCAAAGGCTCACCTAATGGCCGATTACTGCTAGAAGATATTTATAAAGCGATTCAGGTGAAACTTTCTACTATGCCAGACCATGGCTACTCATCTAACATACTATAGACCCGCTATCCTTACTTCACAACAGCACCCTCTGGATGGAAAGTGAGTTCTCTGTTACTTAGGTTCGCTGGATGCTTAGGCGTTCCTCTTCGCCCCAGAACTCAGTCAGACATACGTTATCCCTGATGACTTGTTTCGAGAAAGTGCCACGCCTGCTAACAGAACTGGGGAAAGGTTCTTATTGGACAGTCAACGACTCGATGCCTCACGCGAAGCCATCGCGCGTGCGCATCCGGAAGCGCAAGACTCGCACAGACGAAGCCGATACGTTACCTGGTACGCCCAGATCTATGCCTGATGCACTCCATCCGGAATTACCAGGTGGAGAAAGTCCCCAAGGTCCTGATCAGCATCAACGCTTGTTTCCTTACGATCATTCTGGGGCATTGGCGCGCCGCCACTCTTCGTACACCCAAGGGTGCGTGCATGACCAATTCTCCCGCTACAACTACAACGTAGAGTGAGTACTGACGTCTCCACCGGTGCTGTTTGCTCACGTTGCTCGCAGCGGGGCTCCACGCCCATGCCATTACAACCATGGTGGCTTTTGGACTGACAGCGATCGTCCACACATGATGCGTGAGAGGAGACCGCCGGCACCAGAACCCGGACCCTCACGTAATTATGATTCACGTTATTCGCAGCCAACCGAGTCACGACAAAATGAAGAACATGATAGAGATTCGGCTGCTTCAGGGGAAATAGAGTCATCACAACCCACCGATTACCGATTGGTGTTGATGTCAGACCTGGAAAAAATGCGGGATGCAATTGGCAGGAGAGATGACATTGATGATGAATGGTGTCGGACGATGGTGGAGCAGATAAGAGGGACCGGATTAATTTAGAGCACATATAATCTTGTAAGCGATTAGCACTTTATTATGCAGAACAGATAGTGTATGGGCATGGTAACATGCTCCAGTCAAAATAAAGTTAGTGAGCTAACTTTGTGTCGATTCCGACATCATCACTTTTTTCCGAAGAAACTAGCGAGTTTCTGCTGCCCGGGTTTCGAAGTATCACTGGATTTGCCTTTCTTAGGTTTTGCGTTTGGTAGGGAATTCGATTGTTGGCGTTTAGGCTGGGGAGCGGAGCTTTTGGATGCTGGTTTGGAAGCTTTTGTCGGAATTACTTTGCCAGATACATCCACGTCGATGTCGTCTCCATAGTCCGTCTCTGAATGTGCATCGGATTCGCCGTCCTTTTCGGTATCGTTTGGATCAGCATCCTCGTACGAGGAATAATCTTCAGTGACTGGGTCCAACTTGGTCAAATGAGTCGCATATATGCGTACAGAAGGCACCCACCTATGTAGCCTTTCGCATTTTTGACACGCCGCGTTTTCATCACGCGTTTCTTCCCTTTAGGGACGCGCTTACGGGAACTTCGCTCCTTTTGGTCAACACCTTTGGACGCTTCAACCTTGGCTGCCTTTGCCGCGGCCGCTACTTCGCGGGCGGATGGAACATGTTCGGGTGTTGCCTCGCGAGTCGAGCGTCCATTGACAACGTTGTCTGCCAAGTAATTAGCGGGGAGGGCAGCTCGATTTTCGATCATTCTTACCATCATCTATATCCATCATAGCTCGCAAGCTAGCTGTGTCACGCTTCTTCGGAGGATCAACATTGTTGTCATCTTCATCAGCGATGCGGCTCTTTTTCCGTTTGATCGCGGGTCGTGAGTGGTTGTGGGTGGGTTCCTCTTCGTCGGAATCTAGAACGCGTTTGGATCGTGCGCCAGTACTTCGTGAAGGGGCAGCGGTCAGCTTTGAGGATTCCACTATGCTGCCCTTGCTGCTTGCTGCGCTGGGAGGCTTGGATGCTTCCTTCGGGCGCTCTATTTGAGGGGTTGTCTTTCGGCTAGCTGGCTCCTCTACGCTTTTCTCTGTGACTGCTGGTTTGGTTGTCGGAGCTTTTTTCTCTTTGGACTAAATATGGCCGGGTCAATAATTATCGCCCGGAAACAGCGAGTCCACTTCTCACCTTGTTCGATAAAGTTTCGTTGGGCTTACTCTCTGAGGCCGACTTCTTGGATCCGAAATTGAGTGCACTTTGCCGGGCGCCATCTTTGGCGGCAGGAGGGGCCACATTGCTGTCTGAAGCCTTGGGGGGCTTGGTAGTCGGTTCGCTCTTTTTCGTATTATTCGTGTGTGGTGTTGGCGTATCCTTCTTCGGACCGGTCTCAACGCGTTTAGGCTTACCGGTCCCTAGTTGGGGCCACTGGGGTGGCGTGAGTACAAGACAAAAGCCGATCAATGCCAAACTAACTCACGGGTGCCTGTTCACTCAGCAACACACCTACTTGGGCCGCATGGGCCTGGCCTTTCTGCTTGTCCAGTTGACGAACTTTGTCTGCTACTGAGGTCAGGAGGCCATGGTCCTAAACACAGTGGTTAGACTATTCAAAATCCCGACTGGGCACTACTAACCTTTAGCGCCACTGAAGAAATACTGTAAACATGTTGGGAAGGTGGGTCGGAGAATCTGCTCTTTGTGGCTGTCAAAAAATGGTATCAGATATCAGAGTTTGGGTGAGGTCAGGGGCACATCTACCTTCAACTTCTTCTTCACTCGCGAGTAGGATTAAGTGGTGCGGTATTTGTTCTCCTGAGCCATCATGAGGCTGCAGGGCCGCGGCGCCGGTGAGTATATAAGTTGCAAACACGGGTTCCTTATTTCGCTTCGCTGTTTCGTAGTATAACTCTAGCTCCCTGTGGCCCATAATGAATAGCCAGGCGATTAATAGTGGATGATTACTCGCCTTTTCGCTTCAGCCACATGGATGGAGAGTTGTCTACTTAAAAGCCGGAATGTAACCTGAAAGCTCTAAGTTAATGGACATTGTGCAGAGTATGCAGACTCACAATGTTGTTGGATACCTTGACTTCCTTGGTGAGGAAATCGGTCGCAGCTCTGCTTGCCATAGAAGGTTGTCCAAGTTGCGTGAATATAATCAATAGGGGTGAAAATTTTCAACCAAATTTAGCGGCGGTAGTCGCGTCCTTCCAGCTGGTGAAGATAGGACGTCAGATTAGAGCCAAGTTCGACAGTAGTTGGCGTCTGTCGTCGCGCACTTGGAGATCAAACGCGTTGTCACGTGACACAACCTTGTCTTGTGCAGCGCCACGTTAATGTCTCACCTCAAAAGAAAAAACCCGGACACTGGTCCCGATGATACCGTGTCACTCCCGCTTCCTAAAAAATCTAAGCTGGAGCAGGGAAATAAAAATACTTCTAGAGCATCTCGGCACACCTTGCCTCTGGAAACCTCACCTAAAGATCCCTCTCCAGCATTCGGACAACCACAGCAGCTTACTTGTTTCTCATACACCCCAAATCGGGAACTTCGCTTTGATACCTCGGCTCTAAAGTACTATGTACCTGCTCCCATCAATGCTGATCTGGGCTATCGCTATGAGCACTGGGTTAAACGCCCAGAAGAACGAGGTAGAATTGATAGTCTGTTGCGAGCGGTCGAACAAGAGCACGTTATTGGAGAGCGTAAAAAAGGTGCCTTTATAAGCTGGCGAGGTGTTATGACCAAGTAAGAATCCCTTCCTTAAATGGTATAACCCATCTCATGCGTGAAGACTCTTGACCGCACCCTCTGGAAACCAGGATTCAGTGAACTTGAACCTGATGTTCCTCGATGGGTGCATTTATGCAGAAGAGCACACTACTGACGCTGCCCTTGCCGAGAAGTAGGTCGCTTTCCCCCTTCATACGTTCAGTCTGAATATTCATTCATTGTAGGGAGAACATGCCTCCTCGGCAGCGACGCATGATGTACTATGGGTATTCCTTCGAGTCCTTCAGCACCTGGGATGAGCCCTTGCAACGGAAGGAGCAACATGCGGAAAGAGATCGAGTTAGGTGCTGGAGTGGCGATGTTGATACCAATGTGCAATTTTGCAGTATTGTGAAAACAAAGATAGGTGCGGAGCGAATGATTCTGGGTGGAGAGGTGGATTGTTGTAAAGGTGCGCACAAGTACGAAATTACCTTCATCCGATTCTAGTTGAATTTTAGATCGGTACACGGGGCAACCCAACACGTACGTTGAGCTAAAGACCAGTATGATAATCCGCAACCCCCAAGACGAGGAGCGTTTCGAACGTAAGCTACTTAAATTTTGGGCTCAATCGTTCCTCTTGGGTATACCGGTGGGTATATTCATCCGCCATCCTCCAAACTATTCAAGTTGACCGCATTGTCGTGTTTGATGAAGTATAGGAAATCGTAGTAGGTTTTCGAACACACCAGGGCCGCATATCAACTCTTCAGACGTTTGAAACTCTGGCATTACCACGTATGGTGCGCGGAAAACCTGGTGCTTGGGACCCCAAGCCGTGCCTTGTGTTTGCTGAAAAGCTGCTGCGCTTCATAAGATCAACTCTGACGGAGGATAAACAAAGCGGGGCTAGTACGAATACTGCAGTTGGTTCGGCTGATACTACCAAGTCCGGAGAGACGGATGGAGCCAAGCCCTCTCCCATCGAAGAAACAAATCAACGCAACGCAGTTGTGTGGAGATTGGAGATCAGGCCCGGTACGCAAATGGTCACGTTATACAAACTCGAACCCTCCGAGGTCGAGGAAGTGGCTAATGGCGAGGACCGAGTTGGATTCCTACCGACCTGGTTCTGGGAATCCGTCATTGCCAAGGCGTAGTAATTCATGTATATAACCAATGTGTACATATATGATACACAGGTTTGGCACGGGCTGGAGTGCAGTCCGAGAGGATCCCACGAGTTCCACCCGAATTAGGTTTCTTTCTGCTTCCCCTTATCTTCAATATTACTCCCTTCCTCCCCTCTCTCATCAACATGCGCTTCGTTAAACTTTCGTATAATTTCCTGTTCCTCCCGATCTTCCTCATCCTGTTTCTCTTTCCGATAAGCACTAAAGTCCCAATCGGGTTCTTCGTCCGAGTCTTGCTCGAACCATTCGGGGTTGTATTGGAACTGAGAAGATTACGGTGAGTATTGGGGCTGACCCTAAATCATTTGGCTTACCAGATCCCTGCCAGACATGCCAACGTTCTTGCCCGCGGCAGCTTGAGCATCTTTAGCTTTTCGCATGGCGTCTTCCTGTGCTGCTTTCCTATCCAATCGATTCTTTTTCCAAGCAGCAAACGTTTCTGGCGTGACCGGCGTAAGATTGCTTCCTAGTTTGTGTCGCTGTTCGACGTCAATTACGGGGCGAGCATAAGCAGTTACTAATCACGTACTTCAACTTCCAAGAATTCCTCCAGGGATATGGTGTTTGCTTTCGCTGCCTCCTCAGCGGCCTTCTTCTCGGATTTCAAGACAAAACCTGGAGGTAACGCATGTCGATACATGCACTTTTCGCCACCGTTGGGACATTCCCAGAACCATCCAAACCTATCATCCAATTGTTAACATTATCCCAGGGTGCTGTGGTGGCGGTGTGCTTACTTTCCAGACTCGATTGCATCGATGAAAAACTTGCACACGATCTGTCGGTTACTTGGTCACCTTTATGTAGGATCAGCATAGATGGACCACCCACATCCGTCGTCGTTCGTGGGTTTCCGTGTTTGGACAGAATGACACTCTGTAATTTTTCCTGGTCCCATTTATCCATGGTATCTAAGGATCGAGTTTTCGCGTTAGGTCGGTTAGTTACTTGGAATTCGGGAGCAACTGACCATTGGCTTTATCGTCTCGTGAATCGGAATAAACATCCTTCTTCTCTTGCTTTCGCTCAACGTTCCGGTCGTGTGAGAATTTGCACTTGTTCCCCTTTTCGCAGTTTCCGGTCTTGAAGTAGACACATAATACTGTCTTGGGATCTGGATATTTGATTATCAATACATCATTCTGAGCAGCGGGCTGACGGCACGCACCAACGCCAAAGGGTACCTTTTGTGCTACCTGGACTGGTTTGAAAAGCTCTCCCTCCTCCTTCTTTCTCTTCTCTGCCTCGGCCTTTTCCTTGGCGCGAAGAGCTTTCTCCTTCTCCTTCTCTAGCTGCAATGAAAGTTGGTATTAAGATCTTGAGGGCAAATAATGTCACGAACCTCTTGCTTGTTCTTCCCTGCACGAGATTGCTCACTATTGATTCGTGCGATATCCTTCTGTACTCTTGCTGATTTATTTTTCTATAGGGATAAAACCATCAGGTCAGATGATGCAATATCAGGGCAAAGACCGACATTCTTCAACCCAAAGGTTTTGTCTTCCTTGACTTTGGACGAAGAGGATTTTTGCTGCTGCTTGGGGGGCATTATGTAGTGTCAGAAAGTAATCGGGCTAGAAATTCGGTCCAGGCAAACGAGAGCAACTTAACGGTTGAAGGGGAATGGTGGCTCAGTAAATTAGACGCCCAACCCACGGACGACAAGATTCCCCATTTATCTAATCTGATAAGTCATCAGGCTTTCCCAATCGGGTTTTGTCAGCGTCATTTGGGAAAATCTAACCACCACTCTGACAGGGCTTGCGACACCCCCAATCCGCCCAGAGCCTGCGGTCACAGCTACCTTTTACCTAGCTCAACTGGTTATCTGAGCTACTGGTACTGCGGCCCGCATTCCACAATGGCCACCAGGTGGCCGTGGGTCATTCCGAGAGTGACGCGTTCACCAAGGACGTTGGTGCAACCGACATCTAGCATTTGTGCCACTCGCCCAAATCTTCAGAATTCCAGCTCTCAGCTACTGCATATTCAAACCCGGTCTCTTGGCCTTTCTCAGACCTTGCGAGGCTTTTCATCTACGCATATCACCAGTTATCTTCGGCCTACTGCACCACTATCGTATCCTCGATGGATCAACAATCGCCAGGGTCTTCGGAATACTGATAAAGAAGAATCTGAGGAAGCCGTTGCAGAGGAAGCCGAGGAACAAGACGGGCATAAAGATGAGTCGAGTGTCTCGATGAGCTCTTCAAATGAAGATGGTCACCAAGCGCCCCCGGCATCCTCATCTTCAGGTGCCTCTAGCTCTGGTGATGGCTCTGATGACTCTTCCGCATCAACACCACCCGACTCGGACTCGCCTTCGTCATCAGACCCGCCTTCCTCAACTTCCGCCCTCACGAAACAGTCTGTCCCTGAAGTATACCCACAGGTCTTGGCTCTACCAATCACTCGTCGCCCATTGTTTCCCGGATTTTACAAAGCTGTCGTCGTTCGAAACCCCGCTGTAGTCTCTGCCATCAAGGAAATGATGAAACGAGGCCAACCGTACTTGGGAGCTTTCTTGCTAAAGGATGAGAATGCGGACAGTGACATCATTACGGACATCGACTCGGTTCATCAGGTTGGAGTTTTCGCCCAGATCACGAGCGTCTTCCCTGCGAGCAAGGGTGAAGCAGCCGGCAAAGATGAAGCTCAAGAGGAGAGTCTCACGGCTGTTCTGTATCCACATCGACGCATTCGGATAACAGAACTGATTACACCGGCTACTGAATCGATACCTACTGCTATCATTGAGGAGGTCTCTAGCACGACCGAACCAACTGAATCGGATGCACAGAAACTTTCTGGTGAGTCATAGTTGTTATTCGCAGGAACTATATGACACTATTTCAAGCATCAGGCACCGTTCAAACGTCGTTCCTCCACAATTATGCGGTATCCTTAACCAACGTCGAGAACCTCTCTGTGCAGGCTTACAGCAAGTCGAACCAGTACATCCGAGCCGTCATGTCTGAGATTGTATCTGTCTTTAAAGACATTGCTCAGCTCAACCCCTTGTTCCGCGACCAGATCACCAACTTTACCATCAGTCAGAGCGCGAATAATGTATTCGACGAGCCCGACAAACTGGCCGATTTCGCTGCTGCGGTGTCTACGGGCGAAGTCAATGAACTTCAAGATGTGCTTGAGAGTCTGATTGTCGAAGAACGGCTCCAGAAAGCACTCCTGGTCTTGAAGAAGGAACTTATTAACGCTCAACTTCAGAGCAAGATTTCGCGTGATGTCGAGAGCAAGATCCAGAAGCGCCAACGGGAGTATTACTTGATGGAGCAACTCAAGGGTATCAAGAAGGAACTAGGGATGGAGTCGGACGGAAAGGACAAATTGATCGAGAAGTTCCGCGAACGTGCCAACTCGCTCAAGATGCCAGAAGGTGTTCGCAAGATATTCGAGGAAGAGCTGAACAAGCTTCAGCATTTGGAGCCTGCCGCATCCGAAGCCAACGTGACTCGTAACTACCTAGACTGGTTGACTCAGGTTCGTACAGTAAACGTGGGTATATGCACACGACCTGACCTTGAACACAAGATCCCATGGGGCCAACACTCCAAGGAGAACTATTCGATTGCTCACGCGATCAAGGTCCTCGACGAAGATCACTATGGACTAAAGGACGTTAAAGATCGTATTCTGGAATTCCTTGCCGTTGGAAAGCTGCGTGGGACCGTAGAAGGCAAGATCATCTGTTTTGTGGGTCCCCCTGGTGTGGGCAAGACATCAATCGGAAAGAGCATCGCCAGGGCTCTCAACCGCCAGTTCTTCCGATTCTCAGTCGGAGGCCTGACCGATGTGGCCGAAATCAAAGGACACAGGAGAACATACGTTGGGTGAGTGAATGAATTGAGTTGGAAACTTGAAACTGACTTTGGGTTAGAGCGCTCCCGAGCAAGATTATTCAAGCATTGAAGCGCGTCGGCACAGAGAATCCTCTCATCCTGATTGACGAAGTCGACAAGATTGGTCGGGGCCACAACGGCGACCCCGCAAGTGCGTTGCTCGAGATGCTCGACCCAGAGCAGAATTCGGCATTCTTGGACCACTAGTGAGTCGTCCTGACATAACCATGGCTAGGTTTCTAACTTGTTCTCAGCATGGACGTCCCCGTCGACCTGTCTCGTATCCTTTTTGTCTGCACTGGTGAGTACCCTGATATGCGCCCTTGCACTCGTCTAACTTTGACCAGCCAACAACCTCGACACCATCCCCGCTCCATTGCTCGACCGCATGGAGGTCCTCGAAGTCAGCGGCTACGTCTCGGAGGAAAAGACCCAAATCGCAGAGAGATACTTGGCTCCCCAGGCCAAAGAAGCCTCGGGTCTCAAAGAAGTCAATGTCGTTCTTGATCCTTCGGCAATCGACCACTTGATCAAGTACTACTGCCGCGAAAGTGGTGTTCGTAATTTGAAAAAGCACATTGACAAGGTACACGCATGTATCCAGGTTATCCACCACAACTGACCAGAAACACGACAGATCTACCGAAAAGCCGCATTCAAGATCGTCACCGACCTAGGAGAGGAAGTGTTCCCCGAAGAAACAACCACATCCGACAATGACGCTGAAAAAACCGTCGAGTCTACTGAACCCGGTCCCAACACCTCGACCGCCAAGACCGAAAACAGCCAGACGGCCGTGACGACCGAAGAGCGCAAGCCGCTCAAGGTTCCCGACTCGGTCTCGATCACGATCAGCCGGGATAATCTCAAAGACTATGTCGGACCGCAGATCTACCAAAAGGACAGGTTTTATACGTATGCGCCTCCTGCGGGCGTGAGCACCGGTTTAGGATACCTTGGTAACGGTTCAGGAGCAGTCATGCCCGTCGAAGCTACAGTAAGTCCCCAGCCCCAGTAAACCACCCGTACTAACGAGCACAGACCATGCCCGGAAAGGGCGGCCTCCAACTCACGGGTAAGCTCGGCGAAGTCATCCGCGAAAGCGCCCAACTCGCGCTCAGCTGGGTCAAATCCCACGCACACGAACTCGGAATCACCACCAGCCCAGAAGAACAAACGCTCCACGACCGAGACGTTCATCTGCACATGCCAGAGGGGAGTATCGGAAAGGAAGGACCGAGTGCGGGGACGGCGATCGCCACTGCGTTTGTGTCGCTTTTGACCAAGACGAGGGTGAACCCTGATATCGGTGAGTGCCACATGGGGTTGAGAAGAGCC
>WSTI01000128.1:0-11414 GCA_019616915.1 Ceratobasidium sp. 423
AAAGCTCCGGCCTAAAGGCAACCCATATGGATTTGTCTGTTTTACTGGAACTATGAGGGGTCGATTGATTTTCCTCGGGATTCTTTAAATTTACGCTTTGCACCGAGACCAAGGACCGTAATTGAACCTCTCTCAATACCGCATTGTTGAAACGGTTTCACCTTGCGCCATTTTTAACCTTGTGAAATCAATTCGTTTTCATGGGCAACTTATTCTTCAGGTTTGAATATTCGAGCCCCCAATGTATTCGGTTCTGAATCGCTGCAGGTTGCAACGCAGAACCGTGTTCCGGCTCGAGGGAACACACAATGATCGACGGGCGCCACGCCAGATTTAATTTGTTTTGAGGATTTATTGGATGCGCGCCTCGGTCACGTGAGTCGCCGAATTCACGAATGTCTTCCACCACCCGTCTGACTCCCGATGACCGACCGACGAAGCGAGCCAAGACGGAGGAGCCAGAGTATGTTTAATGCTGTTGTATTAACTTTTGACGTGATACTAAATGGTTTCCTTAGTGAATTTATGACAGCGCCCGAGTCCAACGGCGCCAAAAAAGAGGAACCCGCGGTAGACAATATCGACAATGAGGTGGACCCTTATGCAGGGTACGAGGAAAAGCAAGAAAATACGCGAGCGGCGGATATGTACCTTGATACCGTGAGTCAAGTTTTCATACCTCATGAAACTCAGATATTTGCTTTATCTTGTACTTACCGCCACTGTGGACAGGTCAACCGTGCAGCTCTTGACTTTGACTTTGAGAAAGTATGTTCCGTGTCCATGTCGAACCAGAACATCTACGGGTGTCTGGTGTGCGGAAAGTACTTTCAAGGACGAGGGAAATCGTCACATGCGTATGCGCATTCGATCCACGAGGACCACCATGTGTTTATCCATCTCGAGACAACAGAGGTGGCGTAGATCAACGTGCTCCTTCGTTTATTTGTGTCTCACAGATATGTTGCAGGTGTACGTACTCCCCGACGGATACCAGGTCTCCGACCCCTCACTCGATGACATCAAATACGTCCTCTCGCCCCGCTTCTCACCCGCGCAAATCGCCAAATTGCGCACGGACCCGAACATACAAACGTCGTATGATCTCTTGTCGCGGCCTTATATTCCTGGATACATAGGTTTACAGAACATCAAGAGGAACGATTACTTGTCGGTTATTGTTCAAGCGCTATTGCATGTTACTCCCGTTAGGGACTTTTTATTGGCTATGGATGGATCTGCCCAGTCTACTCTAAAACCCAAGCCCTCCTCTGCCCCTGCTAAACCGGTCAAACAGCCTTCGGAACTCGTACGACGTTTTGCAGGGCTTGCGAAAAAAGTCTGGAACCCGAAGTTGTTCAAGTCCCAAGTAAGCCCGCACGAGTTTCTTCAAGAGGTGGCGAGGGTTAGTGCGGGGCGGTTCAAAATCACCGAACAAGGCGATCCGGTCGAGTTTTTGGGTTGGTTGTTGAATCGAGTGCATGCGGATCTCGGGGGTACGAAGAAAAGGGGGTCTAGTGAGTATTCTTAACTTTGAGCACGAAATTGGGAGGGTTGATGGGGCTGGGGCGTAGGTATAATTTACTCGACGTTCCAAGGAGAAGTCAGGCTAGAGACTCAGCAAGTCATAGTCAAGGCAGATGCAGCAAGTGGGGTCAAACCCCATTTCGATATCGATCGAGGTGAGCTAGCTTCATTACTCGCTATTATTTTACCTACCCTCTTCTTCAGCAACTCACTCCGCACCCTGACCCCCCAGAAATCAAACAAGCTACATCCCCCTTCCTGTTACTCGCGCTCGACCTCCCGCCTCCACCCCTCTTCCAAGACGCAGTCGAGAAAAACATTATCCCACAAGTGTCGCTCGCAACGCTCTTGGCTAAATATGACGGCAAGACGACCCAGGAATTTGCCGGCCAGTTGAAGAGGTTTCGGTGCACAAAGTTGCCGCCGTACATCATCCTCCATTTCAAGCGATTTACGAAGAATAACTTCGTCGAAGAGAAAAACCCGACGATCGTTAACTTCCCCATCGATGGGGTTGATTTTAGTCAAGGTACGTAAAGCGGCGTGCTGGGAAACGCATTGGGGTGCTAATTTCGCACGCGGTACAGTGCTGGAACATCCGCCCGGGGCAGCCGGTACCCCACTCATTTATAACCTCGTCGCGAACATCACGCAAGAATCGACAGCCGGAACCACCCATGACAAGGAGAGCACAGTCTGGAAAATCCATTTGCGGGCCGGACGAGGCGAACGTGAACAGTGGTTACAGATTCAGGACATGATTGTGGAGGAGACGAGAAAGGAGATGATTTTTTTGGGAGAAACTGTCGTGCAGGTTAGTGCTCATTATCAGATCCTAGGGTTGAGGCTGACGATATGTGGTTGTATAATAGATCTGGGAGTTGAGTCAGAGGGCTCCCGGGAAGGGCAAGGAGAAGGCTCAATGTTAAGGCTAATCCGCCTATCCTGTGCGGTCCCTATTCTGGGATTCCTCTGTTGTTTTGCGCAATGTATACCCTACTACACAATATGGATCCCTTTGCCACCATGTAGTATTGTTAATGCATGACCTGCTCAGCAGCAGTATTTAGGTAACCATAGCGCACGAGGTGCCTTGTGCATAAACCTTACGTCCTGGGGCCCTTCCAAAGTGGTCAATTCTAGTGGATTATTAGCAAGACGCAAAGATACAACAGTGTGGTTATACAAATGATAGCGTCCAGTTGAATCAGCAAACGCCCTCAGTGACTAGTACATCTCAAGACTCATCCCATCGTGTATCTCATAGTCAGACAGTGTGATGTGATCTTTGTAGATCGTGTACCTACCATCGGAGGTTAATCTAACTACGAGCGGGATACACTGTTACTCACCATTTCTTGAGCTGGATCTTGCTCGAATCGGTACCCGTCTGGGCGGCAATGAGTTTCTTCAAGTCTCCAACGGTATCATCCTGGCTGCACTTGACACGGACTAGGAAAACAATTAGAGTCATTCAGCTTGTAATCAATGCATTGTGTGGCATACCTTTCCTTCCGAGCCGGTCGTTGGCAATAACCTATACCACAGGGGATGAGCCTCATTCATATCTAGCATTAGCACGGAAATAGAGCTTACTTCGATCAAAGGCATGATGGTGGCTGTTAACAGTGCGGTAAGGGAGCGGTTTGGGCAAAGTCTGCCTATGTAATTCTGGCGCTTATGAGCTTTGGAATTGCATCACCGCGTACCGCCACCATGGTGTGATTGGTGTCCTAGACTTTGTCCGAAACCGTTCTCGTTGCTTGGGAAGCCACTAGGAGGCCTTCTAGGGAATCACTGATAAGGAACCCAGCCTGAACGTCGATACTGCGTCACTACGCCCCCGAACCTTCCCCCGACATACGGCCCACAGCACAGGCACCCGAGATGCAACCCGACTCGGAATTACCGACCCGGCCTCAGCCCAGACACAAAAAGCGCCGGAGTCTCTCAGATAGCATTAGCCTAGTCGGAAGTTATACGATTGGTTGGGCCGCGCCTACTGAACAGGTGCGATACCTCGTCGACAAGGGGGACGCCACCCGATGGGTTGGGTTCCGGGATGGATTCATGAGCAAGTGGACCAATTTGAACATTGTAGTATGTATATTGATTTGTGATGTGAGTGGTTGAACTGAAGTCTGGTCTCCTTGAAAGTGCGGTTTGATAATGGGGTAAGGTACTCTTAATTATGGAATGATGGTTCAAAGGCGGCTAATGAGTGATAAGCGCCATGTCGACTATCATGTTCGCCAACGTCGGGCTGGATGCTGTCTCATTTGGATTCGGAGTCGTCTCACTGCTGAGCAGTTTGATTTCAATCGGCTTCGGGACGGGCTTAATGTACGTCTTAGGGGATGTTGCGGGAGAAACACTCAAGGTGCGCCCTCACCTCCGCTTTCCCCCGCCACATTGGTTGAAATGGCTCGAACTTAGAAAATCGGAACTCGATATCCGATTCTCTTTGTCTTTGCGCTCTCGATTCCACAAGTATGTCTATTACTACATCGACCATCCAGGGCCAACCACTGAGCAATTCTATAGGTCTGGGCAGGTATATGCATCGTCACATTCTTTCTCTGCACTGGTATATTCGCCTGGAATGCAAGCGATAAAGGATGGACGGCCAAGGTTTGAAGTTTAACTCCATGGATCCATTTGGATAAACGGACTGATCCGAGTCGTCTGTTTGTATTTTTAGGCAGGAATCATCCTCTCCGCAGTACTCACAATCGCACACCTTATCGCCTTTGCACGTCTATTTCACAAACAACACACAGTTGAAAACCTCATTGATAACGAAGGCGATGGGGGAATGGAGCACAATATCCATATTGCCTATTTGGCTAGGATGGCGGAGCTTTCGGATCAACCGGAACGCAAAGACCGCCCGGGTCCTTTGAATTTTACGACACAATATGGAGGTTCTGGTGCAGGTCACTTTAGAAACAGCCCACCCGAGTCGATGTCGGTTGGCATCGAACAGCAGTTGGGTGGTGGTAAACCCGTGGTTCAAAGTCCAGGTCCGATGAGTCAGGAATTTCAGATGAGTTCGAGGGAGAGTCCTAATAAGGCACGATCCTTGAATATGAGTGGCGGCAATGCGAGTGGAAGTGGAAGCGGGAGCCCAAGGGGAGCGCCGGGAAACTTGTTTGCTGTGACGGAGGGATATCAGGTGGCCAAGGAAAGATAGGTGCCAAGGGCACGGGACCATGAGCTTCTCAAATCTTGGTTTGTTTCTATTTATTACAATGCTATGTCCTGAATGAGTCTGAAACGCAAAGTCCACATATGTGTCATCTAAACTGTCGCGATAACATCATTAGTAACAATCACACCATGCGAGATTATACAAATACTAATACAATAGCATACTCCTCAACCTAAACCGTAAACCATTATGCCTAAACCAACGCAGTTCCTTTCCTCCTTGCTTGAATTCCACGAGCAACAGTCAACATCACACACCCGCCCAAGACTATTATCTACCAAATCCCGAGTCATTAGCAATCAATCTGAGTATCCGAATAAGGGCCGGACTTACTCCTGAGAATACGATAGGCCTCCACCATGTTAGTTCTCGAGCAAGGAGCGCACCGTCAATTGGTGTTCCTACTAGAGCTGCGAAACCGATTATGGCGAATGCCAGGCCCATGCGGATACTATCGTATTGGTTAGCATAGTAGTTACCGGAAAAGGGCGGTAAGCTTACCCAATTTCATGGAATCCCTTCGCGAGGGAGATGAGCGCAGGCGAAATGAGGGATACGTCTGTGTGCGATCTGGTTTAGTCAACCGCGATTGGTTTTAAAAGAGAAGACCCACAAGCTCCGGAGAAGAACCCGTATAGAATTGAGAAGACAATCAATGCGCCAGCGGATTTGATACCGAACATGGCGAATATGAGAACTCCACTGATTGCTGAGCAAAAGGTCAGGAGGTTGAACGCGCCGAGTTTCTAGGTTTCATGGGTCAATTTGATGATTGGAGGCGTAGAAGGAGAACTCACGTCAGCAATAAAGTTTGGAATCGTTCGGCCAAAAATTGAGGCTGCGTTGAGGATTGCTAGCTATTGTTAGGTGTTATTTGCTATCCCATAGGCACAGGTGATGTTTTTGACTTACAGAATAGAAGGCCAATGTTTCGTCGATTCCATGTACGACGGCGAACAACTAACAAGGAATTAGATCAGACTAAAGGTCAACACTTTGCATCAGAATGGGACGTACTTGAATATAGAAGATAGGCAAGTACAACCCTATCATTACCAAGAATGCACCAGCGATCGTAGCAAGGTACGCAGAATCGGTCATAATAGCTTTGAAATCCACGGGCGGAGTAGGCGGGCGCTGGGATTTCGGCGGAAGTCGAGTCCGCATCAACAAGTTAGCGACGATGAGACAACCTTAACAATGTGTATATTAGTTGGATACCCTAAGATATTAATAAGTAAACTTTACCTAGCACTACAAATGCAGTCGATCGCACTCCCCATGCGAATCCATGGCGTTCGAACATCTTGTTGAGCATGATCGGGAAGATGATTCCACCACATGAAGAGCCGCTGACTACTATACCCATTGCTAGGGCACGGCTCCTCGCAAAGTGATGAGAGATAATACCGACTAGGCAAGAATCAGTTTATGAGTCGGGTGTATATGAGTTGAAACACACTTGATGGTAAGAACATGAGTCCAAGAGAGATACCGAGACCGACGGCTTGGGGGAGGAACACCTGATAGTATTGTCCCTCTTTTGCTAGTGACAGCATGAACAGGCTGGGCACCTTTCAGTTTGCAGGCCTAGAAAAGTAGCTGCAAACGAACATACCAAAACACGTAAAGCAGTGACCCAAATCCAACAGTTGAATGGAAATACCCCTCATCGAACAGCTTGCCAGAAACCAAGCCCTATCAAGAATGGAGTGTTCTTAGATTTCCGACTCTGGATACAGCCACGTGGTTCACATACCATCAAAAATTGGAGGCATAATTGAGTTGAGCCGATCCACGCAATATCAGATGAGGTCTGGACGACGAAGATTGAGTGACAGCGGTGGAATGCAAACGTGCCGAACATACTTTATTCGTCATGTATATTCGGGTGTAGTAGTCTTGATACACTCCAAAGGCATTCACATACCTAAACAATGGGTTGTAGGCCGGTGAGTGGGGCCCTTTAAAGGCGCAGTCTACTTACCCGAAGGAGCAGAAGAGAATAAGCCATCTGGAGAAGTCAAGTTAGAAATCAGGCTCTCTCATGGATTGACTCAAGTTCCTTGTACTTACGCTCCAGCAACCTAGTTGAAAATGCGTTACCAAACCGATAAATGAGGAGTTTAAGATATCTGTACTCACCGTAGCCCACGCTGTTGTTCCACCATCTGGAATCTGGGGTGGAGAATACACAGGTGTTTGTTTTTCGTTATCTGTGTTCCCCGTGTTGGACAGGTCGAGGGTGGCAGTCTCAGCGTCAAGTTGTCGATCAGGCTCCATCGTGCAAAGTGAAGGTGAGAAGAGGCGCCATTCCACCAACAAGCTCGGCCCCCTTATACGCTGAGCTCCGGAATGCTTAAGAACCTCTTGGTAAATTTAGAACTAGATGACAGGGTGTCGTGGGCTCTAACCGCATCAGGCACAACCCTGGCGCCGATTGGTGGGGTTTTAGATCTCCGATGCCGTTGTGGTGTTGGTAATCTGATAAAGCAGATCCCATATGCGGTGGTTGAGTATTCGCGCAAGCCCGCATTGTTAACGGTCAACCAACGCGTGTCTCCCGGCATCGATATAAGGTTCGCCACATATCAATGGCCCGAGAAAAGAGGGGTGGAGGCGGGTGGAGGCGATAATGGTCTTGAGACCTGGCCAGAGGGCTTCTCTGGCGAATCCTTCCCGAATACCTTGATGGTGAAAATAGTAATCATGCCAAATTCCGCCCAGGGAAGAGCACCTGGCCGAGTGACTCAATATGGCTCGAGCAACCACAAGGGAACCGTATTTAAGGGTAGTGTATATTCTATGGGTTGAAATAAGAAAGAGGCAGGCAATTGACGGAGGCCGGACTGATGAAAGCCAGGGTATTACATATGCGTGGCCAAGATGTATGAACGAGTGATAGTGGAATGTAAATGGGAACCAATATGGGTTGCGTAGAGGGCGTATGAAATAAAGACGGCCGTATGATACTCCACTCGCTAGACTTTGGAGGTACCCTTGACCTTCGCCTGGAGATTACGTGCGATGGACAGGGATACACACCCGCATATAACGATAATCTGAAGCATTGAAAACAATCAAACATTGATTCGAATGTATGGTCGGGCCTAAGAGCTCACCCCGGCAAACAAGATGGGCCTCCACCACGTCAGCTCTCGAGTCAGAAGCGCACCTGCGATCGGTGTGCCCGTGAGACCGGCAAAACTGATAATCCCAAATGCGAGGCCCATGCGTAAGCTAGGGTATGTCAGTAAAAGCAGTATCGAGAATTTGACAGCAAGCTCACCCAATCTCGTAAAAGGCTTTGGCTAGCGAAATAAAAACGGGAACAATAAGGGACACATCTGCACGGTCGTCCAGTTTGTTAGTAATATTTTACGTATTCGGACAAATCCAACTCACAGGCTCCCGAAAAGAATCCGTAGAGGATAGAAAATACGATTAATGCACCAGGAGATCTGATTCCAAGCATGGCAAAAATCAGCGCGGCGCTGATTGCCGAGCACGGAATCAACAGATTAAATGGCCCGACTTTCTAAAGCCAAAATTAGACGATTGAAATGGACTGATAAGGTGTTCAAACTTACGTCCGCAATGAAATTCGGGATCGTCCGACCAAGAATGGAAGCAGCATTAAGGATTGCTACCTGGATCCGCTATGATATTTCAGCTCTCTAAAGGTTTATAGGTTTTACTTACCGAGTAGAAGGCTAACGTCTCATCGATACCATGCTCCACGGCAAACAGCTAATACCGATCCGGTTAGCCAGCAACGAAACCAATGTAATAATTTCAGTTCCACGGCCTACCTGGATGTAGAAGATTGGTATAAAAAGCCCCATCATCACGAAAAACGAGCCCGCGATAGTAAAAAGATAAGTGGAGTCAGCCATAATAGCCTTGAAATCTGGGGGTGGGGTGGGTGGGCGCTGGGATCGTGGCGGGAGTCGGGTGCGCATCAAGAGATTAGCGATAGCAAGTAGACCTGCATCTCATTAATTTAATTCCGATAGATTTGCGATTGGACTATACTCACCTAACACCATAAAAGCGGTAGACCGGACTCCCCATGCAAACCCATGACGCTCAAACATTTTGTTGAGCATGATCGGGAAGACGATGCCTCCGCTGGAAGAGCCGCTAGTAACGATACCAACAGCCAGAGCCCGACGCTTAGAAAAGTGGTGGGAGATAACGCTAACTAGAGCAGGGTTAGACGGGGTAACATGACAACCGATTACTCAAGAATACCTGCAGGCAAAAATATCAAGCCCAGCGCAATGCCCATACCAATAGCTTGAGGCAGGAAGATCTGGTAGAACTGGCGTTCTTTGGCTAGCGATAGCATAAAGAGACTGGAACGATTGTCGTTACGCTGGTGCATTCAGGCGACGTCGCAAGCACAGCTTACCAAAAGACATAAAGAAGTGACCCACATCCGACCAGTGCGTGGAAGTATCCCTCATCGAATAGCTTTCCAGAAACGGCCCCCTGGATGAAAGGGTTGAGATTTCGGCCATAACAAAGGGATATTCGAGACATACCAACAGGAACTGAAGACATATTTGGGTAGAGCCGACCCACGCAATATCTGATGATGACTGAAGTAGCGTACTTGAGTAATATGGTACCGCGATGCCCGACACCCATCTTACCTTGTTTGTCATAAAGATTCGGGTATAATAGTCTTGATAGACCCCAAAGGCGTTCACATATCCAAAGGTACAGAAGAGCACAAGCCAGCTGGGGAGATGTTGGGTTAGAAACCATAATATATGCTACGCTAACTGCATTCGCTCACGCTCCAGCGACCTGGATGATAATCCGTTAGCATGACTTGAGGTACACAGAAGTAGTTACCCACCGTCGCCCATGCTGCTACACCTCCATCGGGAATCTGCGGGGGTGAATACGCTGGGGTTTGTTTTTCACTTGGAGTTGCAGCTGTATTGGAGACATCAAGGGTGGCAGTCTCAGCATCGAAGCGTTGATTAGACCCCATAGCGTCGAGAGTTCGCAGGTCTGAATGGTGTGAAGTCCCAAGCACGTACCCCTATTCTATATATACCCTATCCAACCCGGTGTGGACTTAGCTGAAAACACATCGCGCAGTCAGAGGAGCGTCCCATGTCAATTTGACCGCTAATTATGCGGGATTGCGCTCAAACAAGCGCGCGGCCCGCCGTAATGATCGAAGCTTCGATCCCACCAATCACATTTCGAGGCCCTAGGATTGAGTATTTGACATCATGCTTGTGTGTCATTGGCACGCGATAAGCCTGCGATGACTTGACGGTTCATAGTTAACACCGGGTCAGGAGCGTAACGATTGAGCAAGGGGAGTTTGTATCATTCCTGATAATATTAGTATTTACAATCTCACGTACTGAGTATTTCACCAAACCGGGCACCAAACCATACCACCGCTGATACGACGGTCCAATAGACTACCGCTTGGAATGATCGATGCACCCAAGCCGATGATGGATTAACACATGCTGAAAACATTATCCCAAGTCCGCCGAGGAGATACACCCCAAAAATAGACACCGAGTTTTCTGTGGCTTCGGTTGCGAGTGCAGCGGCACTTATCATGCCTGTCAGCTATACCCACACACGGGCGAGGAAGGAAACTCACTACGCGGTAGCCCCAACCAAGGCACACCCTCTCCTCCCTATATATGTCGCAATCGTCCGCTGCCCCGCTGCTACATCTACCTCGATATCTGCCGCGGCCCCCAGTGCGTGCACTGACGCCGTCACCAATCCTAGTATATACCCCTTTGTTGGAATATCGGCTAGTACCCAGCCCAGGTTGCCCGTCAATACGCGTGCAGAAGTGAATCCGACAAAGCAAGAAATCCAAACAATCGCGCCATTCGAGATCGAGTCTATTATGGGTATTTCTTTGAGCCGAAGAGGGGGCGCAGAGTAAATCCAACCAAGTGTAACAAGTGCTGTTGTAGACAGTGCGGGGGAATAAAGTTGCCAAGTAAGTTCAAGTTCATTTCCAGATAGGATATAGGATGTTGGGATCATTGAGGCCATGATAATCCCGACCGAAGAGGCGATCGCAGACTTTCGTACAAAGTCGTGATGGGCTGGGGGAAGGATGGTCCCTTCGAGCGACGTAACCGATTTACGCGGGTTGAGAAGGTCTGACTTGTAGTCATGAATGTCATTGACACCAAAGACAACTGAAAAGGATCGATATGAGCTTCCAAAAGTGACGCAAGGTTTGGGACTTACTGATGCACAGTGGAAAGCTCAACGTGGCAATCTGCGCAGCTGCTACAGTCAAGGCACCGATATTCTTTGGAATCACCCCAGAATGGATGATACCAATGCCATACAAAATTGGGCCAAATGTCCAGCCTGGAGGCCTACTGGACTTGACGAGCATTACAAGACGCTGTTGCAATGTTGGCTTGGGTGCGAGGGCCGCGGATGATATATACGATGTAATAGCTCCTGATACTGCGGTCAACATTGGATAATGGTGTATAAAATCCCACTTACCGTAATTCATGCTGGGTAACAAGAAATAAACGGAGGCCGGATGTCCGGACTCTGGATAGATTATGGGGTATTGGATGTGGTATATCGAACAGCTGGCTTGCTCTGGGCGCCTCGCTATATCGTCCCGCGCAGTGTCAAGATAGGGCAGTCTATG
>WSTI01000129.1:0-13645 GCA_019616915.1 Ceratobasidium sp. 423
TTATTTTATTATGCTAACCCTGCGTTTCGTTGGTGCCATAGTGTTTCCAGGAGCCAAGAACCCTCAACTGGGACATCGGTCCTCCTACACATTTTCTGAACCCCCTTGGGCAAGCTTGTCTATCTTTGCACTATCAGTTCACATTCTTCTATTCCTGTATATACTTTGGCACACAAAATTTGTTGCCTCTTTTGCCTTATCACCTTAATAAACAAAACGAGGACACACCCCTCCTTCATGATACTCCTTGTCACTTTCACAAATCAACTTGCCAATGATCTCGCCTATGAGCCTCAGTATTGATGGCATCAATGTGATGACAAACAAAAGAATTGCACGTGTGGTATTTAACTAGAGTTAAAGGGCTCGCTGAGTAGGGAGCACATATGAGGTAACAAGGAATATATGCTAACCAATTCTGTTGTCCAGTGGGTCAATTGGTACCTGACATAGCATGTTGAATACTGCACTCCATAGAGAATCCAATAATTGTGTTGCTCCATTGTGGGCTTCAGCATGGCAGTTTCTTCCGAGTCAATGCTCCTCTTGTTGAATGGTTCAGTGTTTGGTGGTGTGGCAACAAGTACCATAGCTAAGATAGCAAAGCAGGTTGCAACCTATCTCAATTTGCAAGTGAGTTGAACGGGAGCATCCAAAACACAAAACTTACAATAATTCCCTGAGTAACGTGAATCTGTGATTTAGGAGCTCTCCCTCTCTTGATGTTATTTTCGTCTTCACAATGTTCCTGTGTGTTTGGTTTGGTAACCCTAGTGTTCTTGACTTCATCACCCATTGGCCATGTGCAGTCTCCATCACGCCACCCAAGAATGGCTTCAGTGATGGTGATCTGGAAGCTGTTCACCTGATCCAGCAACCCTGATAGCATCTTGGATATTGCTAAAGTGCTCCTGAAGTTCTGCAATATTGGCTCTCTGGCCAACTGACTCTACCCATTTCATGTGCTTTTCTAGTTCCATATACAGACTATCCCCTTTGGTCAGCTTGGATTGTTCCTGAATGATCTAAATTCACAAGTATCAGTTTAAACAAGGCATTGCTCCAGATTGGTAGGTACACACAAGACTATGAAGCTCATTCAATTTCGCATGGCAGTTGTGCAAGGTTTTGTCTTGACTTGCCATCTGATCAATTTCTTCCAACATGTGGCTAATATCCATCTCAGACAGTTGATTGCCACATGTCCATAGAATAATTGATGCAGAATTGCCGCTATAAGGTAAATAGACAACATTAATGAAGGGGTATTCAAAAGTTCTTTGTTGCTTACTTTTCCTTACTATTGGCAGAGACCACCATCATACTGTTATTATCGACCTCAAACACTACCTCGATCTGTGGCATGCCTTGAGCTGCTAGTGGAATACTGGAAAGCTCGAATGTACCAAGCAGGATGTTATTCTTGTTAAGGCCATCCTCCCCCTGGAAGACTTTGAGAGTAACAGTACGCTGATTATCAGTTGAAGTAGAGTATATTTCTGACTTGCAAGCAGGTAGGGGGGCATTAGCTTGAATAATCAGGCTAAACATGCCACCTAAATGGCCATGGAGTTAGCTTGTAACATCTAGCATGACATATACACCAATGCATACCTATTGTTTCGATGCCCAGGGTATTCAGACATACATCAACAAGTATGATATTGTCGAGCCCTGCCTCTCGTGAGATAATTCCTGCTTGGATAGTGGCACCATATGCCACAGCTTCATCAGGGTTGATACCCATTCAAGGATTTTTTCCTCCAAAGAAGCTCTTTAAGATTTGTTGTACCATTGGAATTCGAGTTGAACCACCAACTAAGATGATCTAAAATGTTCAAGAGTAACTAAGAGGTCTCCATCTCCATCTCCATCTCCATCTCCATCTCTGTCTCTGTCTCTGTCTCTGTCTCTGTCTCTGTCTCTGTCTCTGTCTCCTTACCCTTTCCTTTGTCTATTGTTCTGTTGTCCTCTTCATCTGCCATATTGTGGTCTTCTGCTGGTTGGCATGCCACACCTGCCACATGAATCGCTTGCATGGCATGTATCTAGCACAATCAAATAAAGTATATCCTATGAAACAGTTCACCATTCTCACCTGTGCAGAGGTCTTTACGCTTGTGTCTTTCTGTGTAGGAGCTTGAAGGACTATTTTGGGTTAGTGTGGACCAATCTTGACAAGGCTGTTTATCACCTGCTGTGGGCCTCGGATTGCAGGGGGCTAGTCAACCATTTCAAGAGGAAATTTAGCAGTATCCATATAGCTTAGTACCATAGACCTACCAGAGCTAATAACAGGAGCCAATGAATTTATCGGCTGAGTACTTGGCCCTGGCTGAGGGTTGTCAGTTGGCCCAGAGGCTGGTTTAGCCCGTTTCCGCTTCTAAAATAAGTTGAACATATGCCAACTAAAGAAATGAGTAAAATATACCTTTTGAGTCGTATTATCTCCCTCCTCAGAGTCACCTTCCTGATCGCTAAATTCAGGGGGAGCAACCTGGATCATGTCATAACAAGGCAATACACCCATCATCTTGAACCACTTACAACGTGTGGAGGTTGAGAAGTAGTTGGGGTTATTTGCTCATGTCTGACAGGGGATCCTGCATACTTCTGGAGCTATGTGGATGGTTAACCTACGTGCAACCCAGGTGGGAGTGCTTGACCTACAGTCTCAGCATAGCATGCACTGGCCCGCTTGATAATTTGACCCTTTTTTTTTGCATTATTGTTTTGGCTACTCATCTCTTCAGTCGAGCAAAGTGTTGCCTAAGTGGTCGAGTACTTAGGTACCTTGTGTGGCCTTGGAATTTAAGGCGCACATGAGCAGGAGAAGGATCTGATCCCCAACTGGGATAGCAGAACCAAACAGAGCATAGCCTTTAGGGACTGATTAAATAACAGCCAAACCTTCTGTTCGGAGTCCCCTCAGGTTTGGTTGCTTGAGTACTGTTAAAAATACCAGTGTAGGAAATTTGAGTTTTTATCAAGTATGTGATATGTTTTGTGCATATATGAACTCATTCAGTGTACATAGGCTCAGAAAGTTTCAGAAAATGGACCAAGTATCATGTCCTGGGTTATGGTTTGGAAATGCGACTTGTGCAACAGTCATCAGGGTTTGGCTAAGCAGGTGGAGTGCACCAAGAGAGGATTTCAAAAAGGTTAATGTTAAGCACCGAAACCAGACTTCTGAGGCAATTATGCTATTGCAACCTTCGGTTTTCAGCAATGGAATGTGTTACATCGCGAAGGGATAACCAAATAACCCAATCATAGAAGCCTTTTGATCTATTGTCCTGGAGAATTCAATAACTTACCATTTCGGTTCATCTGATGTGTTCATCAGGGTACAACCACAGAGCTGGGAACTCTTGTTGAGCAGATTTAGCAAGTGTCACAAATGTTTTATTGGTGAGATGGTGCTGCAGAGCTGAGTCGTGGGCCAGTATGCAGTACCATTAGTAGGGCACTCCTGCGCTTCTGCACCCTACAGTAGATACCTATTATTTAATTATCCCAAGCCCAGTGGCGCAGCCACAACGTGGCCAAGTAGCGAAATATTGCTGTTTGTTTTAGTGGGATATAGGGCCCGTAGTGACAGCTGCTGTGGCTTGTGGTTGCTATGATAAACACCAATGTTGTACCACTCTGAATGATAGAGTTCAGTGAATAGGTTGCTAACTCAGACTGTGTCCACAATCAGGTGGTGAATGCAATGGGGATTTGTGAGATCCAGAATGCATTTTAGCATGCATGTATGGACTTCATTCATGCACACGCACATGCACATACACATGCACAGTACTCATAGTGCATGTATGGAAAGACCAATTCCAAGCCCATTGTGTCACAACTATCACCCTTGACTACTCAACACCTGAGAATATTGTCTCTTCATTCGGAACTATCCCCATCTACCAATCAGCATGCCACCGGGCTACCAAACCAATCTATTACATGAGCTGTTCTCATTCAAGCTGGCCAATGCGGGTTGCATTATTGCCTTTGCGATTTCCCCAGAAGGCACTCGACTGGCAGCCACTACAGACAATGGGTTGATTGTATGTTATGATACACGCATTGGTCACCACCAGGTGCACATACATCTTCTTCCTGGGGAGGCTGATGCTTGGAGTGAAAACACTGGAGAAGCAGAGACAAAGCTTGTCTGGACAAGCAAATCTCAACTTATCTTGTCTGGTTGCAATGGTCACTTATACTACATAAACTTAACCCATGGGGCCATGGTAAGCCACCAATTATAATTCAAGTGTCTAATCTAATGCGCACACACTAGGATACACCTCCACTTGTACATGTTACCTATGGATTCCAGTATCATACTGGGAGGATTACTTCTCTTGCCTATGATGTTGCTACTCACACTTTGGTTCTGGCCTATGACTACAAGGTAGTAATATTGCGTTTGGCTCCTGGAGACCAGACATTCAGGCTTGTTGATCATATTGAGCCCAGTCAATTGGGTCGAAATGAATGAATTTCACCATTCACTATCCAGTTCCTTCGGCACATCAGCCAGGAGATATTTATAGCTGGACCATTAGGATACATATGAGTAGATGGGCAATCAGGAGTAGGATGCTTGTACAAACTAATAATTTGGGTTTGTGATAGCATCTGGTTGTGTCCGGGTTGGGCATTTATGCGAAGGGTAGGCCCTGGCTTGGCAGCTATGTAAGTGCATGAGCTGCCTAGTTCCACAACGAATGCTAAATTAATATATGCAGTGGGACATCAGCACTTTTGCCCTGGGCAGGAGACATAGTAATTACAACCTTCAACCACCAGGTTCTCCAGTGGCCTGTTGGTCCCAGTGGTGGCATCCTAGAAAACACAGCTGTTCCTCTTGCTTCTGAACATAATATGTTCAACGATCTGAGACCAGACACTGCTCCCGCCATCACCCTCAATGACATGACACTGATTGCCAGGGAGAATCATATTGCTATGGTGTGTCCAGGTGGAAAGATCCTCCAGGAAGTCAAGCTACATGAGCACATTTCGACAATTGTTTTTCCAATGCTTATGTAATATATTTAGTGGACAACCATACCCCACACAGCATCCAAGTATGTTCTTGGGAATATAACTGTTATATGCACCACTTATTTCAACCTTCAGACACATAGTGATTGTGTCTACCTAGTGCTTGATGGTAGTGGTGGTGACATAGTTTTCATGGCCCTGACTACAAAGAAAGACTTGCAACAAAGACTAGAATGTAAGCCTGAGTTATATGTAAAACTCACTCAAGCTACTTACCACATATGATCAACAGAACTTAGGTGTACTCGAAACCTGAAGATTGGGAGCCTGACAAAGAGATCATATTTGAAAATCGACCTCAACAGCATTAGCACTGTAGCGCTTGAGCACGTGGATCCCAGAACAAACCAGGCTACCAAGGTCTGCGACTATGCTGACCTGGAGAAGTTACTGCATATAATCTTATTTTTGACCTTCTCTGTTGGGCTCTATGGTGTTTTCACAACCATTTGTGTTGCTTTTACCTTTACACCAGGTGACTGGAATGTGGTAGGGAATGTAATATTCCTTTCGCACAGTGATGACGAGAAGGCCATCACTTGATGGCTTAGAGCTGATAGAGGATTCATGAGTAAGCTTATTGCTCAAATGGCCCACTGGGTACAATGTCTGGAGTAGATTTTGGGTTACGGAGGACCACAGATGTACCATGTATCAGTTATGAACGCAAATTGGATATATTGAACCTCAAATTTCGGGCTTGGTTATGTCCAGTCAAACAATAATAAATCACACATAGCACAAGATTTGATTGTCCAAGCTAAGTCAGGTTGTTGTAAGTCTCAGTCCAGAGCCCCAGTAATGTGTGATGATGAGCTACTCTGTGACACATATGTGAGATTATAAGTGACCACGCTCTCCAATGGTAAGGGCAAAAACAATTCCACAAAAAATCTACATAAATACAGCATTAAGGGTCATACAAGAAATCAATGTCAAGGCCAGGCCAGGATAAAGCCCATTGAGGTGGCGAATTGACTGAAAGATGGTGTAGTACAAGCTCGCTAGTCAATGGGTGTGGTTGGGCAAGTTGTGTGAGACACCAAATGCCCTCATTACCAACCATTGCGAACACCCAATAATCAAATCCCACAACTTCTGAAGGGGAGAAATGAACATCCCCTATTACCGGATCTGATTGAGGATACCAGGGACCTGTAAGTGAATATGACCATTGGTTACCCACTTGCTGAAGGTGCAATAGATGGGCTGGAGCTGCAATATACACTAGTTCGCCCAGTTTGCCATGCCTATAAAAGGTTAGCATCATAGTGCAGTAAGAATGCAGGGGCATACCTCCAGTAAAGGGGATGTGAAGGATGATGCCCTGAACAAGAATGTGCCAAATGTGGGCAACTTATACTCTGCCAAGTGGGTCTTAAGGAACAAACATGAGAGATGTGAGATATACCCGACTGGGGTGGTTGACACAATGACCTAGGCATGCATGAGATAAGTGTATTATATAAGCTATGGGATAAGCCAACTGACTGATATCTATAAGAACTTTGTATGGTTGCAACAGCTTGTGCTATGTCCTCGAGACATTCTTCAGTTCATTTCAAGAAACCAAAACTAAAACAAGTTTTTGAGTTTAATGCGGGAATGATGCTAAGTTGCAACCAACCTTGGCCCTAATTCTAAAAGCTCAGACTTTACCAGGGGGGGCTCAAAGTCCTCATCCACAGTCATGGCAAAATAGGTATCAATACCACTGCATCATCGGGTTGGTACTCGCTGATTGTTAGGAGCATGGGACTTACTCTATGGAGGACTGCAACCAGCAAAATGAGTTGTTTGTATCTGCAGTAGCGAATGAAAAGTCCCGGGTAGATTCTTCTGACATGGCCCTGTGTAACAGTTAGACGCAATCCCAGATATTAGTGATATATATGTGTGCCTCCCAGAAAGCAATCATTCAACTTCCTCACATTCCTCCTCATCAGTGTCAGTATAGTATGAGTTCTGCGTCATGCTCATTCATGATACTGGGTTGAGGTTAGTTGAAGCATACTGTGATTCACCTTACCAATGGAGGGACAATGCTAAATACCAGTTCTTACCAGTGCATCATTCTTGCTTGGCAACAAGGACTTTTGCTGTATTGGGATTTAGCCCACCTAGGGAACAAGAAAAATACAATGTAGCCTGCAGACTAAAATCATGGACTCTGGAGAACAAACACAGCTTTGGAGTTGAGCCATGTGCTTTATGTAGCCAAGAAGTCACAAACCCACATGCCACTAACACGTCTCAATATTTTTCAATCCCTTATCATTACCTAACAGGTTCTCGGCAATGAGGCAATATGTACCTTGAGTTCATGATAATTGCCAGAGCACTCCCAGAGGCAACCTCAGAACCGAACCAAATCTGCAAATAACAAGAGCACGCCTCTGGGATTGAATGAGTGGGATAGTCAATAGCTCTCAACAGGTTATCAATTTGTGTCTAGCCCGTATCAACTCGTGTCCAGTTCGTATCAATGGTTCTGATATGCATCTCAACGACTTCGTGAAGACTGCATCCAGCTACTTAGGACACATAGACGAGGAACATGAACTAACCTAATGAATTAGTAGGATAGTCAATAGATCTCAATGGGTTATCAATTTGTGTCTAGCCCATATCAACTTGTGTCCAGTTCATATCAATAGTTCTGGTATGCATCTCAATGATGTCATGAAGTCTGCATCCATCTACTTGGCACATGTAGATGAGGAATGCGAAATAACCCAATATAGAATAATTATGTATCAACCTGAAATTAGGGTGTGAGTTTATCATCCAGCACCTTATCAACCCCTGTCAAACTCTTATCAATCTCTAATAATGTATATCAATACTAGTCTCCTGAGTGTACAACTGCTCGTTTAATAAGTCTGTGACCTCTATTTAACTTAGAATGAGTGCATATAATAAAAATTCTTCACTGTTTGACAAGCCCTTGCCCATATCAATCCATATCAACTGCCTGTCAATGGTAATGGGTAATGGGTCACATGGTCTCTAATGATGTACATTTGAAAAGTGAAATGTGCACCTATCGGCTGAACTTGGGGGTGAGAGGCAACTGTATAGAGACATAAGTGCCACCGAAATATCTGGAACACATGTGCTGTGCTTATGTTACGGTGGTTGCGCGATGAGTTGACTGGCAAAGTGATTGGTGGTGAACGAGTCAAGTTCAATGTTTCAAGTGATTCAGGCACAGCAAATAGAACCCAAGCATTACGAGATGAGACCCGGTTAGGTATTCACAAGGCCTGCGCTCAGAAGAGCCCAAATACCCACCAAGGGGAGCAACTCTGGTAGTTGAATGGCAGGTGCACATCGTCAGCATGCCCCCAGCTTGTCTACCTTGTTACTCCTCATACTTGTCCATAACTCGCCTCAAGCATCCCTCAATTTGATTCACCAAACCCATCACATTCGTCCCACTTATTGGGCTCATTTCGGGGCTCACGGCTAATTCGTTGAAGAAACCAGCATCAGGGTATGTAACCAGGGTACATAATAATTATAATCCAGCATCTTTCACCTACTACTAGCTTTGTTGTTGCACAGACCTGTAGTAGAACTTGTATTCAGATATGCGTGCTTCTCCCAGTTGGATGATATTGTACTAATGGCACTCAATTCAAGTTTTCTGCTAGAGGGACTTGCTAGAGGAATTACTGGTGATCCAACTGAGCAGCCCACAACCATGGTTACCATGCGAAAATGCATGCTTCGCAGAGTCTTATGGCCAGTCAGATTGGAGTTTTTCAGCCATCTGGAAGCCTTGACCTCAGCTAGCCGAGCAGCCATTTATTCTCATATTCTCGCTTCCTGTGAGTTGTGGATATGATATATGTAATTAATTTCAGATAATTTAAAACATACACAGCCATGCATATGGTAATTAAGTCTCACCTGTCAAACTTGTGAGTCTAGATTTACAGCCTCATATTTATCTGAGTCAATGCACTTCGACTGAGATTCCCTTTCAAGATACTCGCCTGCTGCTCTATTTTCACTATCCCCTCTCGAACTTTGCACAGCCCTAGGGGCAACTTACTGTCGATTGTCCTAAGTCTAACTGCTGCTAGCTATCCAACTCTATTCCTGAATTACTCGAAGACAATGCCTTCATGTCAAACAAATATGCTCATGGTCAACAAACAAGGTTATGAATATCTCCTAGCGCCACTGGAAGGGTATCTTGCCTACTAAGCATTGCTACCCATAATATTCATAGTATGTATTTGGGTATTGATTTGCTGTATTAATCATTGTGTTTGATTGGCTTCAATGTGAATTCAGGATATCAGCCTATGCCTGCCAAAAATGGAATATCAATGCCTGTTTTGGACAAAGAGCGAACCTGAGGATTCAGATAGTCCTGTTAGGGATCTTCGGGCATACAGTAGGCAACAAAGAGTGTCGATGGCTTATATAGCATGACAGTGCACAACCTCACTTTCCAAGCCCCTCCCATCGTATCTCTGCACACACTGTCACTAACTAGTTCTGCTTCATACTCTCTGTCTATTGCTATGTGATGTCAAGTCCCCCGCCCTATATCGATGACCACACAACTAGCACTGGTAAGTTCAAGTCACAACCCGAATCACACTGTGACACTCCTGAAAATATGTGTAGGTGGCCCTATGGTGTGGTTTCGGGATGAACCTCTATGCTACCAACCTGTGGTACCCCATAAACATCCAAATCGTTTCTTCGGTAATAGCAGAGTTTTCGATATGCTCATGGGACTTATCGGTGCACTTATTCTTATGGTATTTGATACTTTTTGCCCTCAAACCGAGCAAATACTCATCACTTTGGTATCTAGAACTTTGCACAAATCACTGCTATGCTCATATGGTTTGCTCTGAATGTGGTACGGTTGCGAATTAACTCCAACTACTATGGTAAACTAATCAAAGCTTCATAGGGCCTCATCCTTGTTTATTGTGTGGTTCATCCAGCAATCATGCTGCATGACTACATCTTTGGGTACCATGTCCTCAAGTGTGCTGTTGGACTGGTTAAGATGCTCTTGGAGCAGGCTTGATGATCTTAACATGGTGTCATTGTGCTAAAATGATTTTTTGTCCATTGAGCTATGTATGTCAGTATGTGCATATTTTGGTATCTGACATTATGTAACACTGCCCACGGAAAATGCAATCTATTCTTCACCATCTTTTTTTGCCTTCTGCCCTACTTGGCTTGTCAATGCAGACAACCACTCGACCTGCGAATCATGCTCATGTCTCAATCCCCAACTCCCACCTGGCGTTTCATGCTAAATCCCATCCATTTTATGTAATCTATTATTGCCTCGTATGAATGTAGTACACTCGGGTGCTTACATGCCCTCACTTTTCTCCTCCATATGCTGCAGAGCGAGCCCACAGGGCTTGCACCACAAGTCCTATCTTTTCTCGCAAGTCCCGCCCACTTGCACCTTTCTCGTTTTTTCATTTCTTTAGATACATATGCATATGCACCCTTGTTTTTATCTATTTTCCTACACACATGAGGGTACGATCAGGTTCAGCTGCCCACCCAGCTCGCTCGGTGGTGTGGCCCCAGTGGCATCCTGGTTCAGTGTCCCACCTCCCCAGCACCCCAGCTACCCATCCTCCAGTACTGATTGTCCTTTTGTCACCTATCCTACTTCCCCCACTCTCATACTGTGCCCGGCCCTGAGGCCAAGTGGACCCTGTGGGGGATCACTTCTCACACATGGTTGTCAACTCAGACATGATGTTTGCTTATGATCACCGTTGTGAGCTTGGGCTCTCACAAATGGTTAAGTGGGTGGGACAGGCTTATCATATATGTGCCCATTGTAGCGTATTCCAGTTTTCTTACTGTATTGGATAGTTAGATCCGGATGAAACCCATTTACCTTTGCTGGGTACTTAAAGCTCCAACATACTCATGCACCAGTGGAAATCTAGTTCACACGTTGTTCATGCATGCCCTCCAACAAAGACACAGTTAACTTAGGAAGGCGCCTGAGCACTTGGCCCAGTAAAGTGCACCTTCTGAATGGTTTTGTCAGATTCATTGTGCATGGAGCTACTTTATAGGTGAGGCCACCACTTTATCAACTTTTGTACCTCAGATGCACCCATAGTTACCATCTCGATCTGTATTTTCTACACTTGGTACCTACTTTTGCCCTTTTCACCGAAACCATGACTGAACCCCAGTTCCATCTTCAGTGGGAGCTCAGACTCCCTGCTGGTCCTCTGAGAGCCTTTTCTGCTTCTACAGGTGGCCGTATCCTGTTGGGGAGTTTTGAGGGTCTCCAACGTAATTGATTCATTATACTGGACCAAGGGAAGAGTCAACTTATGCAGGCCGACATTGATACTGGTAATCACATGATTACCTGCATCACTTGGGGGCCAGACTTACACTTTTTCCTGGGTAATAATCATGGTGATGTGTATTGCAGATTGACTCAGAATAATGTGAGTGAATTACTGCATTTTCTGACTTGTGTATGAAGGTGATCAATGTTCCTAGGACAATATATGTCTGGACGAAATTCTGGTTGGATTAGGTGATGGGGCACCAATAGTTGCTGTGTCATTCAGCTTCCACCAGAATATCCTTGCTATTGCCATTGGCTCCTGCATCCAGATGTACAAGTTTAGCAGAGGCACACTTCACAATAACCATAATTGGGTGTATCTCAAGAGCCTTTAGCTGTTTGGGGATTTGACCGTTATAACTGCAATGAAATTCATCAGTCGTGGCCTAAACCAACTCCTAATCGGAAGCAGCAAAGGAATGTCGTAAGTAATGTTTTAGCAAGATTTATTCCTCCAGCCTACCGCAATATATGTTGCACAATACAGGGTATGGTTGACTGAAGACTTCACTATTCGTGTGCTTATTGCCGACTATGCATTTGCAGTGTAAGTCCTCACCTTCCCAGCTTGAAACGCCACCTTTATTGACCGACTTATTTGCCCAGTGTGCATTGTGCAACTACTTTGGGAGCCGACTATGTTGCAGTAATGACTCAGGCTCACACCATTATTGTGTGGCTGCTCTTTGACTCAGGCCCAGCGACTTATGAATGGCGGGTCATAGGTATAATGGGGAGACAGTCGAATGTCGAAGAAGTGTCTCCTCTTGCTCTCACAGACTCAGGTCTCATCGTTACGTGCTCCTTGCTCAGATACATATATTTCAAAAAACTTACTAAACCCATGCAAACTGGTCAGCAAGAATACAGTAAGTTCGGTCAATGTTGAATGACTTTGTCTCACTCATTTTGGTCAATACAGGCACTCACTGCAAGATAACCTGGCTTGAAGCCCAAGGTGATTATCTTTTCACTGTCAGAAGTAGCCCAACCGGTCTCTTGACTATTGCTGCATGGTTGTCATACCCTCCAGACTTCGACCAAGATCCTCAAAGACCAATCCCCACCACTCTTCTCAGCAAGGTGCTTCGTATGATTGAGTGCCCAGTGGCTAATAGTGGTGATCATAGCATAGATGAGCCTGAGGCAGGCATTGCGAATAAAGGTGATATGATCTATCGTGTATGTCTATATTAGGGACTTTGTCGCACTCCTGGTACTTATCTCCATGTAGGCTCTTCGGCTCTTGAGTATTAGCATGGTGGGGCTAGTTGTCACAGGTTTCGTGCTCAGTGCGGCACTGTATGCGGTTGTCTTCTTCAACCACATGCTGCATGAGTTTATGGGGCCAAAGAGTGCACATCTGGTAAGTGGATTACACTTGTTTTCTTACACAACTGATGGGTTTCCAGTCAATGGGAAGCATTCTGGTCATTGGTGAGGTTGCTGATGGAATCATTTACCCTTCTATTATAATGCTCCAGTATGCAACATATGTTCTTGAGCAGCTCATTATTTTCCTTTGCTCTTTGTATGCAAGGCTGGGTGTCCTAGTTACCAAGCATGTCGATCCGTTTGCTGGAGGCATTCTTGTTTTTTTTGCAGTATACGTTATCTTTGCGTAGTTCAATTGATTTTTTAAACATGTACAGGAGTGGTGGTTTGTTACAATGTAGATACATTCTAGTTGATTCTACCTGTTTCTACTGCTAATTTGGGATCTTGTGTTTCTGTTTCACACATGGAGGCAAGATTACGAAGGCAAGGTTATTAGACATCCTAGGCAAAGAAAAAAGTCTGTGCTTACGAAATCCATATCCATAACAACGATGGAGGGAGCTGAGAGCCTGCCAGTTGGGTCATGGTAAGATGTCACTACTAGATGTGAAATGATGTCGACAGGTTTGATAATATATGCCTGATCCTCCTTGATGGCCATGTAGTATAGTCGGACAAAGCCAAAACAAGATGCACCAACGATTGGATGATGCATGTATGGGTCCAGGCTTGTGTCTTCTGGACTCAGAGCCAAAAAGGCACAAACAACCAATGTGATGCACTGATCAAACCGAGTCGACATGGTGGTTCCTGGCTCTTGGAATATTGTCTCGATGCGGCCACGAACCACCTCTGGGGAGCTCCGTTGCCGAAACGATATAAAGGCATTTGCTGAAGCGTCTCTGTAAGGCTGATAAACGA
>WSTI01000131.1:0-13581 GCA_019616915.1 Ceratobasidium sp. 423
GCCGGCGCTTGTGAGATCCCGGATGAGTCATCCCGGCGGCTGACTCCACAGTAACCACGGTTGATCAAATATTTACCATGGTAGAATTTCCAACGGTATCGGTTGGTTTTCCAAATCAAACCAAACTCCACCGTGGTAAATACCGTGGTTTTACCGGTAAAACCACTACCACGAAGCTCCCTAGTTTGGATGTTAACACACACATGATGATACGAGGACTTTCGACTACTCGAGGAACTCTTCAGGAAATTATCGTGGCGAACACATAGCCGTACGTGCGTCACTAGTACTTCCGAACTACCCAAAAACAAACTAGGAGAGCTCGCCATCGACCCACCAGATGGAATGATATTGGAATCGTAATTCGCGTATCGCTCGGTGCTTAGCGTTATCTCATGATGTCATTTATACGTGGGATCATACTTGGTGATAATCAATATTTTGATCCCCGTTTGATCGGACTGGTAGTCGGCCTGGGTCGAAGCTCCACAGTACCACTGATAAAACTCTCAGAACGTTCCAAAGGATCGGTGCACATTTAAGAATCCACCGTATTCCTCCTATTTCCCCGCTGCCTTGATTCTACTCGGGAGCGCCACACGATCGAATTCAAGGTACCACCAGATTTAATTCTGCTACAGTTTAGTTCTCGGTAGGAATATCTGCTTGAAAGTAAGGTGTCGACCCCCAGCTCTACAGAATAGATGACTCCAAGGATTAGTACAAGGAGAAAAAGCTATTACGCAGCTCCACGAAGCGAAGGGTAAATCTTGTGTGATACGACTCGAGCCGAACAAGATCTAGGTAATCTTCGCTTTGTCCCGAAGATCGATCAAAAGTCTTAGATCAGAGTTTTCGAGACCTCCGAGACGATACGGAGTAAAGCACAAAGTTTAAGCGGGGTATATGCGCGCCACCCATCGTGGTGCTGTATTTCTAGCGTTATCAGGCTAGGCAACCCCCCCTAAGTCATGTATATCAGTAGATAGTGGTAATCATGATGTACAATATGATTTCCTGTACGGTTGACATCATAGAAATGACGTAGCAGCGAGTCCTTATCTCCTCATCACCTTAACTCCTAATTGTAGATGTGTAGTAATCGGCCGCGAACTATCACTGAGCTTATTTTTGTCGCGATTCGGCCTTGAATAGGAGTACTTGACCGAAAAACAGCGCTAATCTTCGGATTGTTGCCGAGGAGGATTGGGCCCGAGGTTCAGTACTCGTAAGAAATGAGGGTGCGTCGCCTTCCCACACGACAAAGAACAAACGGCACTCAGGCCAAATAAACACCATTCAATCTTTTTTGGCTCCGAATATTCGATCAGAATGCGTTAACAAAAGACGCTGAGGCTTCCGAACCGATACCTAAGTGAGAAACCACAATCAAGCGCGCATACATGCGCCGGGAAATTGCCCAATTCGCTTCCGTTGCCACTTAGTGAGGCATCGGCTTTTCGGAAGTGTGTATTGCTGGCTTACGAGAGGACTGGTTTCGTACATAATAGCCCCACGAGACCAGGCGACTCGGTGGACTGGCTCACCATGCCTCCTGAACCTGCTAAATTGATTGTTGTCTACGCCGGCTACGGCGATACACTACTTCTTGAGTATGAAGATGAAACAAAACCTGGTCGTAAAGGCAAGTGGGTTTGCGTATTCCTAATCCAAGTTGTATGAGGAACCGAACTTCGAATGTTAACGCAAGCGTGAATATTGGCAGGCTACTGGCTCATTGATGGTGGACCGGTAACCTCAGGGATTACAGGGGACGATTCGAATGTCAATGGAACCCCAGGGAGACACGGGTACCATGCGTTTTATCAGTTCCTGAAACAAGCCCTTCGTCGGTTCTGCGCCTCCGACGGTCAAACGATCGATCGTTTGAAAGGCATAATTGTGACACATCCGCACCGTGACCATATGGACGGTTAGTACAACGCTATTTGCCGTCACCGGGGTGTCTTTGCTGAGTATTTTCCCGTAGGGATTATTCAGCTTATTGGCGACTGGCTACCCAAAGACGAGGCGGCGAAAAAAATCCTCAACTTCAGCGGACCTATAATTGTTAACGAGGATTTTATGGTCGAGGCTAAAGGCAAAAAGCCGCTTCCGCTCGCGGGCACGCTATGGAACATCCTGAAAGAGAGGAAGTTCGGACGTAAGAAGATCCAAGAACCCGAAGCAGAAGACGACGACGACGATGGCGGCGACGACCCAGCAGGGGTACAGCAAGACTTGCATGACGACTCGATTCCTGCCGCCATGTCTAACCAATCTCCGGGAATAGCACTGTGGAAGTTGATAAAACCCTCGGATCAAGGCCCAGGAGGAGATAATGGGGGACAACCGGAAAAGGTTCCCAAGCCCCCTATTATCCCCGAGGGTGGGAGTAAACCTTCCACGCTTGCCGTAGACCGATCTTTAGAGAATCCGTACAGGTTGAGTACCGGCTCAAACTATGCCATAAAAGGATTTGACACTGACTATTTATAGCATAATCACCACGTGGAATGACGGGCACAATCCGCGGATCGTCACAACAGGTGATGCGATTGGTTCTCAGGTTCTTCACTGTGTCAACACCGAGAACTCGAATCCTCTGGGTATCTTCAAAATCCCCCATCATGGGTCACAGTATAATAGTCAAATCGACTACAGTTACGATGTACCTGCCAGATACGCTAAATCTGAAGGGGACCACTACTTCGTTCTGGCTTGTATCTGCTGGCACTTACTATCTCCGCAAAATACCTCCCCTATCCCAGAGGACAAAAGGTCGCATATCGAGAAGGTCCAGACCGACGTTCTTCTCAATTGTAGGGATGAGTGGATCGGGCTACGGTCCGAAGACCCTATGGAGCCCGAACGTGACGAAACCGGTTTTTTCTTGAGAATGAGGCAAACTACGGCTGCATTTCTCAGGTTTATTCAATACCGGAAGTTTAAGTTCACCGATCCGGAGACGAATAAAAAACTGCCTCTAAAAGACGATGCTCACCTGCTGACATTTGCTGTGTATCTGTCAAAACGACTCTTTGCAACTTTGAACCCTCTTTACAAGGGGAAGATCGAAGAATCAAAAGACGAACGCGATACCAATTACTTGGCAAAGAAACTCAGTCCCAAATTCAACTTCGACCAGTTTTACGATCTCTCCAGCAACCAGACCAACTACTTTCCGAAGGTTCTAGTTCCGATGCGACAGGACAAGCATCTCGGAGGCAAGGTGCAGATAGTTGACATAATCGAACCTCAAATCAGGGACATAATTAGTGTCTTGCGTTCCGACCCGAGCGCTGAACTTCACTTTAGGATGGGAATCATGGCGTTTTACCAGAAGCTCAGGTGGGTAGATTTGAAAAGTAGTCGACAGATATTCACCCGATTGTGACCACAGGGCAAACAACTACGTTATTTCAGCAAACGGAACCCATCAACATCCTCACCCCAACCTTATTGCTAGCCTTATCACGACAGCAGTCGAGCGCCAAAATGGAGAGTGTCGGTTATTTGTGACCGACGGTGCCGCTCTCCAGGTCGAGCGGATCATCGTAATGGTTAAAGACATGCTTAGGGGGCGTCTCGGACTCGAGGAAGACGCTGTGCCTCCTGTTCGGGAGTGGAGCAACAAGATTCGGATATACTACCTTGACGACGATTACTGCGCTCCGATCCCAACTGATTTGTCTCCCGTAAGCGGGTTCAGGGAGCTCGACCTCGGTGCTTGGGAACAAGCGCGACCTGGGCTAAAGGAGTTGCATGACCAATTCAATCGCACGTCGGCATACGATATTCCCCGTGCAGCTGAACCCCGAAGTTCGCATTTCCGGCTTTATGCTACCAACGTACCTGGGATTTCGGAGCATTTGCCGCTCAACTACTTGAATTCACACTTTCAATTTGGGGGGGCCTCTGACGCCACAAGTTCGCGATTTTACTTGTCTAGTGTTGTCGGTCAAGACCATGGAAGCGTCAAACGAGTGCAATATCTACTTGGTCTTGTATATGATAGACCTCAACCCTCGACCGCAGGCACGGCTGGCCTAGAAGTGGTCGTCAAGCCTTCTTCCAGTTCATCGCCACACACGGGAGCTGAATTCCAATTATTCAATTCTGATGGAACGCAAGCACTTCACTACGCGTCCGACAACAACGGTACACCTAATAGTCGGCGTATACAAATGGGGCCTATCCCAGACGGGTCCAAGTTACAGGTCGTCCATGTGCAATTTCACCGTGTGGATGGATTCGGTACTCCCAACGCTCCTGGTCCCGCAAATATCGCAAGTAACCCCATCCCCCGCGCAATTCTTCCCGAGGCGGTCTCGTTCGCGTCTTCCGCCCCCGAACTGAGCTACGTCTCCAGCGTGGAACCTGTCTCTAGTTTTACGTCCGCGCCCGGTTTTTCTGAACCCCTCGCTGAATCTCCCCCAAGCCACGCCCCAATACCGGAGCTCTCTCGGACAGCGCCGCCTCTTGAATTAGCCACACTCACCCACGTCGAAACCTCGTCCTTTAGAGGTTCAACGCCAACCCCGATTATTTCGCGACCCACTGACTTTTCGCTCGGAACTTTCAACCCAGAGCCATTTGGCGCTTGGTGGCATCGGGTCAATTCGACAGGTTCTTCGCCCCCCGTCCTTCGAGATATTATCCAGTTTATCCTTGAGGACTGGCATGCTCAATGCGTCTTGAGCGAAATTCGCTCCATTCCGTCCAAGTTTGTGCTTGCAAACGTTGAACACTATCGGGTCAATGTCAAAACTTCTCCGCCTGTTCGCGGACCAGATTCAATCACCTGCGCGCTTGTTCTGGACCAAATCGTTACTTTTCCCGATTTTGCAGGTCTTGGGCCGGCCAACATAGAATCGCTTCTGGCAACTGTGTCCAGGACGGATGCTTCTCTCAAACTGGACCTGAGACTAGTCGGCCCCGCAAGTCCTTCGTGCCAATTCACATTTGTAGGGAGGTCGCCATTAGAAGCTTATCTCACGGAGATCGGCTATAGCCATGGTTTGGAGGGATTGAACTTGGCCACCCTTGCAGCTTCAATAGTTGGGCCAGATGCAATACAAGTGTTCTTCAGAAATCTACCAGCCTCGCTCGCTTCTGCTATGTCTCTACCCACGCTGCCTGTCGATCCAAAGGAAACGACAATTTCCTATATTCGGAGTCCTTTCGGAATTGAAGTCCAAACAGCCAGTATTGCGGCGGTGCTTCTAGGGCCACTTTCCTCGATACAAATCGGGCCTCTCAGCCTTCTTCCTGTGAGCACTACTCTCGCTATCGAAGCCAAGGGCTATGATACCTTCAATACCACCCTCAAATCCGTCGTTGACATTTCTTTCGGCGAGAAAACTCTTCAATTTTCCTTTGCGGCTACCTCGGATGGCGTAAAGCCTGTAGTTTTGGACTTCTTTGCACGCAGTGCAACGGCACCCTCCGATATTCTTCAAGTACTTGGATTGGGCGCTTTGTCTTCAATCAAGCTCCCGCTCGAGGGAGGGGATAAGGACCTCGCTTTTGGTATCGAAACCATTGGATTCACACTTGTTCAGCCCTACGTGGGCTCCCATAAGCAATTGGATCTATCTAGCGTTTATTTCTCTATCGGCGCTAGCTGGGAGCCGTGGAAAAAGGTACTGCCTTCTCAGATCTCACCAGCATCTAGTACTGTGAGTCGAGTTCTGTCGTTTCCGCTACCATCCTGTTGAAACGTTCGCAGTCGTCAGATTTATCTCTGAAGGTAGTGTTCCTACGACCAAGACCCGGTTCTCCCTTGTCGATAGGCCTTCAGCTCGATTATGTCATGGCGGTCGACCAGGCTCACTCCAATCTCCTATTCCGAATGTCTCATCGGCCGATAAAGGGTTTAGATTGCTCATACCGTACGAGCATTAGCTTCCGAGCTGATACGGGAAAGGGCTTGCCTCCACCGACCATTAGCGATGTCCTCACGAAGTTCACCAAACAATCTTGGAGGGACGTAACGGACTCTATCCCAGTTTTGGGCTCCAGTACTCAAGCCATTGCTGTCACGCACGGATCATTGGAGGTCGACGGCAAGACAGTTTCAGGGTTCTCTCTTGGGGCTCAGATCCGCGACTTGGAACTTCTTTCGAACCCGTCAATCAACATCGATGCTGCTGAACTCCTGGTCGATTATGATGGTATATCTTGGTCGGGCCGTTTCTCAACCATAATCCTCTTTGCCGGCAAGTTCCGTTGTGCCGCCGACGTTGTACTGCCGAAAGTGGGAACCATTGGTGGCATATCTTTCCGAAACCTTTCGGATGACTTTACATGTGGCGCGTTGGTCGAGGCGATCGATCCTTCGATTCGGATAGAAACCGTTCCAGTAATTGGCTCCAAAGGTCTGGCTAGTCTGCGTCTCGACCGAGCTTCTGTGGACGTCCTGCGTTCCAACGATGGGCACTCTATATCTGGCTTTGAGATCGCGCTGAGTTGGGGGTCCGAATCGATTGGACAGTTGAAGATGTCGAAAAATCGCCTGTTAATAGGAATGTACAAGGGTTCGACAGATTCGGTTTCATCGATCGCGGGTTCGGGAACAATCGACACCGAAAGCACTTGGGTCGTACACTGGGAAGGAGGCCTATTCGAAAAATGGCACCTCAGTGCGGATCTGCATTATTCAACGATCAGGAGCAATAATACTTCGACTCGCGTGCTGATGATTTCTGGAGTCATTCTCAATCCCGTTGATCGCATACACTCAGCCGATCTAGTTGATTCCTGGTCCGCGCCATCGTCTTCCTCTGGTTCACCTTCCTCTGGTTCGCTTTGGCAACGGACAGTGCCGGAAAATGTCACGAAATCGTTCCAGCTACAAGAGTGTGCCGTTAGTGTTGCCATTGGAGGAGATATTGAGACTTTCGCGTGCAGCGCCCGGGCTACCTGGGGCCAAAAAGGACAAGGAACCGGCCTTGTGTTGATTGAAAAGTGTAACCCGCCTCCAAAGACTGGCTCAAAATGGGGGTTCGCCTTTGTTCTTGATGTTCGCTACTTCCGATTCACGGACCTAGTCTCCGATTCTGCGTTGGCAAATCAAATCGACGAAGCTCTCGTAAGTAGATCTACCTACGCATATATTGGGAATACATGATTTACCCCCCTTTAGAATATCAAGCAGGTGTCGGTGCTTGTTTTTCGTAATCCCGGAAACATGGGCTTGAAACGCGTATCCGAATTGGTCGGTAACGCATCGGCCAGCAATTTATTGCCCCCTGGATCAAGCGTTTTGTCCTCGAAAACCTTGGCTGATAAGGATACCTTTGACCGAGACTTCAAGGCTGGAGTTGCCATTTTTGCTCAACTAAGCTTTGGTAACGCAAAGCCCGGGTCGCTCACACATAATCTGGATTCGGTGGCTAATTCGAAACTGTCTGAAGTGAAGATCTTGGGCTTCTTTGGAAAAACTGACAAGAACGAATCGGTCGTATCGTTCACGGCATCCATATCGTCTTTACGCCTACTATCCTCGGTGACTCTAAACGATATCAACCTCACGTACGCGCCCAGTTCGAAAACGGCCGGTCAGCCAGAGAAAATCGCGAACACACTCTCCCTCTCCGCTGATTGTTTGATCGAATTCCCAAGCGATTCCCGGTGGAAGATTCATGGAGAGTTGGTTATCTCGAAAGAAGATGCCAAACTATCTGCGAAATTAACCGAGGGCTCTCTCGATCTCTCGGAAACACTCGGCCTTCAAGTATCGAATATCGAATTGACCGTGCAGTACACATTTTCCAAGTCGACTAATACGCCGGATGAAGATGATGCGGGTGATAAACCGGATGATAGCACTCGGAACACAGGAGGTGGCGTCACGAGCAGCACTCCAAATACTGGTGCTAATCAACCCCAACCATCGCGAATCGAAATATCCCTGGCCGGCAAGGCTAGCCTTGGTTCATTTGAGGCCGATGTCTCTGTAGTATTTGATTCCCATACTCCTGGCGCGTTGACGGTCAAATCTCCTGGGAAATTGAAGATTTCGGACCTGTTCCGAAAGCTCTTTGACGCCAGTATCCCCGACGATTCCCTGGACCTCAGCTTCTCGAACTTTCTCATGTACTACGCCTGGAAGTCTATGAAGAACTCGTCTAGCGAAATCAAACTGAGGGGTGATACATTCACAGCTGGATTCCATGCCGAGGCTGATGTTAATGTATTTGGTGCGTACTTGGAGCCCTACACTCTCCGCTCAAGCACTCATCGATTGTATAGGTGTTTCTTTCTTGCTTTCTGTCGATATCCACAGTGGAGACAAGGATTCCAAGGGAATCACGATCGCTGGTGTAAAGAAAAAACCAGTCGAGGTTCTAGGACTTACTTTGCACGGGAAGGCAGTTAAAACCGAAGGCCCTCGATTCAAATTCTCCACCGTCTCAGAAGAGAAGGGCTGCTCAGTAGAGACTGGCCTTACCCTTTTCGATACAGACCTCGGATCAGTTTCTCTCTCGTATAACTCCAAAGACTCCCGGTTCCGAGGCAACGTTGATATCAAGGCCCAATTCCTGCCTAACGGTCACGCATCGGTCACTTTTGAACTAGCCAATAATAACGGAAAACACGTGCTACGCTTTGTCGAGCTCCCCGCAATGTTTGACGAATTGCTGGAGGCTATACATATTATCGATAGCATCAAGAAGCTGAGCGCAGGCGACAGATGTGGTGTTTTGGACCTTGTGATCGAGTAAGTACAGCTTTGGTACGTCCTTTATAATGGCACTCATCAGGCCTTTGCTCCTCTTATAGTCAATTATTCAAGACAAAGGTTCATGTCAAGGTTACGGTCTCGGATTCCCAAAAAGGCCTTTCACCTGACCATGGCAAAGAAGGCGCTTCCTCCTTGGAACTCAGTGTCGGGGGGTCCCTTGACATTCAAATTGCCTCCAAGTCAATCGACAACATTGTTTTTGATCCATTCCCTGTCAGCGTCGCAATACCTAAATCCTTCTCTCTCGACTCGTTCGGAACTAGTCTTGGGGACACCTTGAAGAATTCCGCTGAGCAGTAAGTTTTTGTAAGATCACACCAAATTATTGCAACCTCATACGTATTTTAGGATCGTGAAAGGTCTATGGAAAAATAAAGAAAAGTTTGCCGAGTTCCTAGCCATAATCGGAATTGAGAAGCTTGCCTCTAAGGCAATCTCAAGTTTGATATGCCGGGGACAATACACCCCAGAGACAAACACAAGCGACCCACCTGGAGATGAACAGGAGCCGACAGGCGAGGATGGTGGTGGAAGTGAAGGGGATGGGGGTTCCGGATCTGGTTCCGGATCTGGAGCGGGAGGAGGCGGCTCCGCCGTGGCTGCAGCCATTGCGGGTGCAATTGCCGGGGGTGCGTCTCTGGCAGGTTCACTTCTTAAAGAACGTCGGTCTCGTCCGAAAACCTCGGTCGAAAATACTCCGGATCGACCTACAGCTCCCAAAGATCCCCCTCCCACTCCACTTCCTACAGACAAGATTGGCCAGGCGATACACAAGGCACTCTCAAAGAAATTCGATCGATGGAAGGCTCGTGAAACGTACTCTGAGGCTCTTGAGACTGCTCTGGCTTGTGCTTTGGAATATCGCGATGCTATCCTTCTGCTGCGAAAGGTCCTTCGGTCTCGTGAAGTGACCTCAAAACTGGGGAACAGCTTATACAATGACTACCGACAAAGGCTCCCCGTTCTAATCTACGACTTCTCCATGATGGGCAAACAGTTTGCCGAACGATGGCTCGACATGTCGGATTACGAGATCACCATGACTGCCCATTCCCCCACCCCCGAAGGTCGCGAGCTTGATATCTCTTGGAGCACAATCCATCGTGATCGACCCATTGACACTGCCGTTACTCTCTTAATTAATGGGGAACCCGAGCCTAGCTTGAACCTCGAGCACTTTGAGAACACCAATACGACTACAATTCATATTCCCCCGCTCAGCAGGACAGAGAAGCTCACAATCACGGTTCAAGTTTCGGCAGTTGGCGCGGCGATGGGCGGCGAGCCCAAATACGCGTTCTTCAGTATTGGTGATCCGGTATCCGCCACTATGGAGGAAGTACCACCAAGCGAAACAAAGCTCCGTTTTGAGAAGGAATTCCCCAGTTTCATGGTAACGAGCGATAGCAATTCATTGTATGCAGGAGGCGAAATGCCGGTGCTCATATTTGGGTCTCACCGATATTGGCGTAAGTGCCCCTGGTTGCTTTTGTGCCCGTAGCTTACATGATTAATTGGATAGCCATGAGATTCCGGGACAATCGCATGACTACCGGTCTAGTAGCTCAAAGTGTTGGCACACTCCGCGAAGCGAAAAGATGGGAAAGGGGTCCGACCAATTATATCCACGCAATCCAGTTTGGCGAATCGGCCGCATTATTCTCTGGGCAGCAAGGTGGCAGCGTTCGATTCGACCTCGATGAGCTAGCTATTCCCGACTCGAAATATCTTCGTATTCGTGTTACCGAACGCAATGCCGAATCACAGCCACCACTTCCCGAAGACCTTGGCAATTTGAGCTATGTTGGATCTGTGGAGAATACAAGGAAATATCCGGTGCTGGTGATGGGAACTACAACCTGGTGGCGTGAGTATTGTACTACGATTCTTGAGGAGTCGATAACTGATCTTCTGGATACGTGTAGCCGTCCGCTATACCGATTCTGAGGGCGCACTCGCTGTACTCGGATACGATGGAAATCTCAAGTTCAGGCGACTAATCACCATCGAGCCAGTGCCAAGCGGGCAGATCGAGCGGATCAACGTTATTTCTGACCCGTACAACCCACACAATCAAGACGTTGAATTATATGGTACAGATGGTAGAAAATTGACTACTATCGATTTTGCGTTGTTTTCGGAGATTTCTGGTGTCGAATAGTGGCGGGTGTGCTATATCCGCGAAATTGTGAAATGACTGAATAAATGAAACTTTGCGCCGAATAACGGCTTTACCTCATTTCATGATCTAAACCTACGCGTGAGCATATGCATGTGGTTTAGCAGAAGTTCGATTCTTGACTGACACGATGTGAGACCCGCCAGTGACCCACCCTCGGGTGCTGTATCGAAGCAAGGTAATTCTTCCATCTTCCCCGGAGTAGAGTGCTATATATATGCATATATCTCCATTCTGTGTGTTTTTCCAAGAAGTGGGGCAGGGAAGACGGAAGCTTGATTACGACAGTGGTGAGGCATCATTTACAATGAAGGTAATATCCGCTTGTAGGTTCATTTAGAAGCACCGTGGCGTCATTTCTATCTTCTCTTATGATGTGTCGCAAATAGCGCGAGGTTGTAGCCCACAACTAGATACGAAATATTTGATCCGTGACCATAGTATATGATGCATGTGTAAACCAGACAGTTCGTGTTTTGTCTACGTGAGCTGTGTAGTACCTAAGGTATCTTTATAGCTATAGAGCAATGGCTGGCTATTGACGAGACACATATCGTTATGTTCGGTTTGAAGGATATACGATACAATTGGCACGACCCCCGTTCTTGCTTCTCTCATTCTAGGGGATGCAAATGTGTCAGTTGATCGGCGATTACATAAGCCAGTACCTCGGCTTTTGCTTCGACTTCGACGCGTACCGCTCGCTAAACACGAGTAACCAACGCTCCCACTTCTATTGGCTGATTTCCTTTTTCCCTTCAGGTGGAAAATAGGATATCACAGTTCAACTGCGGTGCGTTCATGCCAGGAATGCGTCGGTAAGAGCGGAATTGACGTAACGCGCTGTCATGCGAGCCCTGGTTGATTCTTCTAGACAGAGCTAACTCCGCTGCGGAACAACCTCTTACGGATACCGGTGAAATGAGTGACAAACCCTGCTAAACTTCGAAATTAACTACCTGAGGGTATATATCCAGTCAACTTTAGTACGGACACCACCATCTTTCCTTGACCACTTCACACACAAATAGCTACTATCATGTACACATTCAACCTGTCTCGTCTTGGTCTCAGTTTGCTCGCCTTGTCGAGTCTGACGCTCGGTAAGTCCCTATGTCATCCGCCATTCGATACTGACCATTGACCCAATATTATCCAGCTCACGTAGAAGATGACGAAATCGCTCAGCCTTACGACCTTGCTCGCCGTCAGGTTAGTGTATCGCACTCGTATAGCTTCCGTGGCAGGACCAAATCCTTCGCTGTAGCTGGAAGCAAACAACCGCCATGCTACAACCGCTAAATGCGCTCGCCAAATCGCCAAATATAACTCTGCTAGACGAATGAAACGCAGCCTGTCAATCGAGGCCACCAATGGGAATGTCAAAGAAGTCCCGGGATCAAGCTACGAAATCCCGAAGAAAGATGAGCCGACCTACAAAACCATTCAAAACGTGGGTATATGCGTGATTTTTACCCGCAGAGTAAATGCTAATTGACTGAAATGCCTCTGCAGAACACATGTATCGTTGCTCCCGAAGTGACAGAAGGCCCATATTTTGTTCAGAATGAACTTCTGCGGAACGACATCCGGGAGAATCAGCCTGGAGTAGACCTCTTCTTGGACATCGGTATGTTCTGGTCGCGTTAACGTCATGCGAGGAAAGTTCCGGAATTCGCACTCCTTCTATAGGTGTAATGGACATTCGTACTTGTCAGCCTTTACCTCGAGCTCTAGTCGAAATATGGTCCTGCAATTCTACTGGCTTTTACTCAAGCTTCACCACCGCACCCCCTGCACTTGCCCAGCCTCTCCCAGCCTCGACGGATCCCTTATACACCAACAGTGCCACGAGGTCGGCAATTATCAAATCAGAGCTTGAAAACACGACGGACAATAAAACCGACGAGGTGAGTCGAATAATCGGGGGTGTGTGTGATTGCTTATATACTTGCTTTTGTTAGTTTACTTGGTTGCGCGGCGCTTACCCAACTAACGATAATGGACTAGTTGAATTCAAGACCAAATTATCCGGGATACTGTAAGTCTCGAGAGAACCCTGGTGGGATGAAGCTGTGTTAGTATCACACTTGATATCAGACACTGGGCGGGCGATCCACATCCGTAGGCCCACTCCACAACCACATATATGTGCCATCCTGATTTATACTCATCCCAGATACAATCGTCACTACCAATTGGACCTACCTTACTAACGGGTAAGCACCCTCATTGGTCAGCATTATTTAGTCTGATTATCGCAATATCATTTCCTAGAACCGTGGTTTCCAAATCTGGTAATACTCGCCACATCGGACAAATATTCTTCGATGAAGAATTGAGCAACCAGGTAGGCCGTCCTAATATTTACTATACGGGATCGGTAACTTCGAGGCTGTGGATCGGAGCCCGCGGAGACGCACAAGGCAGGACTTAGGCGCAGGGAAGCGTTGGCTCGAGTGGCACGATCACGTGATCGTTAGATGTTGGTCTTCGACCATATCCATATCGCGCGTTGGGCCATACCGACGCGCTCGTATTTTCTTAAGTCCCGCCCACCGTCCCTGAATACCGTCCCTACATATATAAGCGCTCTCCGGTGCTTCCCTAAGATTTCGAATACATTATGGGTGAGGTTATCAGTTAGATTATT